>ML807086.1:178454-203574 GCA_009831015.1 Picea engelmannii
TATATATATATATATATATATATATATATATATATATATATATATATATATATAATTCTCATTTATGCTTGATTACAATTTTAAGTCAGTTTGATATTTCATTCGTTGTGTTTCTTTTAAGCTTAATGCAATTTCAAGTATTTTGGTTTGTTACAGTTATTGGAACTCTTTAAGAACTGAACTCATCATTGTTATAAGTACGGGAACACTCAAAGTGAAAGAGAGTACTTTGAACCTTCATAATGAGTGGGTCTTAATATATTAATAAGTGGTTTTATTACTTTTCTCTAAGTGAATGAATATGTTGAGATGAATGATAAGAATCTATTTGAGTCGTAATTACACAAAGATAAGTAATATGGATGCAAAGTGAAACATTACCGACAAAGATTTGTTATTCTTAACATATGAGTTTTCTTTCTTTATTTTGTGTGCTTGATTTATTTTACAAATTTCATTACTTACATTTATGAGCTAATAATTTTAGGATTAGGTTAGTAGCATCTTGCAAAGAGTTCAACTCATGTTTTGTCGACTAATTTGAATGTTATCTTGAATGGTATTTTACCTCTGCATTTTCATGTCTCTTGAAGTTAATATACAATAATTAGAATTCATTAAGTTTGACAAGTTAATCATCTCTCAAACTGCATGAACACTTAGTTCTCATGTGAAAGATTGCAACACATGCCATTAATGAAACCCTAAACTAATGAACTAATCACTATTCATAGGTTTGATTTTTGGTTTTAAGCACTTTTATTTCCACATACATTGAAATCTTAAGTATTCATCGATTATACAATATATCATTAAAAACATACCTATGCATAGACCACACATCTTGACATAGTATACAGTCCCCTTGTTCATCTTCATATAAATTTGTGAATACAATATTAAGGTGTCTAAGAATTACTTTTTGTTTCCTTGGATTGCTTTGTGATTTGAATACACTTTTTCCTTTTGGATTGATATTTTGAGTAGATAGGCTTCACCCTTTATCCTTCACATATTGTGTTTACAACTCACAAATGTACATCCCAAATTTACAGTAGGGTTTATTAAACAACGAATAAATAACTCGACAATACCTTCCTAGAAAAAATAACCTTTTCAAGTTTGAATGCATTCTTTTTACTCTTGGATGTGCAACATAAGGGTCTCAGTGGGATTCCTCCATTACCAATATCATGAGATATTCATTCTTCAACACATATATCTTACCTCTAAATCATAAAAATCCATCATTCTCTATGGTGTATCCTTCCCATTCAAAACCCACTGGTACTCCCTTTTGTAAGGCATAGTTTATTCATTAGCATTGATGGTCTTCCATAAGGTGGCTTAAAATTTGTTCTCTTAAGTTTGTTTTCAATGAAAAAACTGAATGAACTCTCGGCCTTCTACTTAAATAATTAACAACCTTATTTTCCTTTCCTTTGATGAAGGATACCCTCAAATTATATTCACTAAAATGTTGGAAATTGTGTTGTCATTGATGTCAAAGGAAGCCATGACTATGACATTCATGGATGTCATTGATATCACAGGCATGGGCAGGATGACTATTGTCAATGATAATGGGAGACAATGAATCTCTCTACAAATTTTATATTCCATTTGTGATGATAAGCCTCTTTATTTAAAGAAGAACGACGAATGGATGATATCGAGGAACAAGATTTGACAGAGGAAGACTACTAAAAATGAAGAGCAGGTCAAGGAAGCACTCGAATTAACTAGGACAATGAAGGCACGATGGGTTTTTGAATTCCATACAGAGGTACGAGGAGGAAAAAATAATCCCACTACAGATATGAGCAGTGCAGAGATTGAAAAGAAGTGAATGGTGATAGTCGATACATCATATTCATAAAGAAAAATGACTTTAGTTGGTTTATAACGAAAATGAAACATCAAGTTGTGTGAATAAGAATGAGCACATTATAGAACCATGTGCAAAGGATTAGCTTTTAGTGGTTCAATCCTGATCACTAATCATAATAGATCAACGAATAAGATCAAAGGATTGGTGCCCGATACCTGGTGGGTCAGCTCATCCATAACAACACCATGATGTCAACCTCATTAGCGCATGTGTCTAGTAATATGAGTGAAACATTAGAGGGAGTCCACATCAGTTCCATAACAAGAAGTTATGCAGATGCCACCTGCATTGTCACATTTCAAAACATGTATCAATGCCATGTCATCTAGTATACATGAAGAACCATGTGGGAGCCACCTCATATACAACATCAGTACAATAGATATCAATAATCGACTAAGTATCAATAATGGATCGGTTGGATGGAGAGCATGGCAGAGAAGTAACAAGATGTCTCACAGAGCACAGTGATATTTCAAAAATTGACTAAGTATCAAGAATCATCTGGATGGACAAGGTCATAGATATAGATAGGATAATCAAGAAAATCCCATGGACCTACACTGAGATGTCAAAAAAATTGATTAAGCATGAGGAATCAGTCGGACATGGTGAGACTTTGAAAAATGACTAAGTATGAGGAATCGGTCGAACATGGTGAGACTTTTAAAATTGCCCAAGTATGAGGAATCAGTCAGACATGGAGAGACTTTGAAAATTGACTAAGTATGAGGACTCAATCAAATGGAAGAGGTCATAGATATAGACAAGTGAAAAATGGAGATGTCTCATGGAGCGCGATGATATTTCAGAAATGGACTAAGTATGGGTGCAAAGTGAGTGAGGTGGAATGCAAAGGAGTAGTTTGGAGTCCACGGAAGTTTGAAATGAAGAAATGATATGCCTTAGACCCGTGGTGAAGCAAACATATTGATGATTGAGGTTAATCAAAGATTTGATCGAACAAAGACTGTGAGATGAAAGTTTAAGCTATGTGGGAACTGGATCAGTGGTTGAGATCAAATCAAATTCCAAATCAGACGGTCAACATTGAAGTTATGTTGCATGTGTTAATGGTCAGTGAATGAGATAAACAACTGAGATTCAAATATGAATATGATTGAACAACGATTGTGTGTAGTAGTTGCATGGTGTGTTTTGGTGGACAACAAACAGGTCAACAATCAAGATTAAATTTGAAGGAAGATTCAATTTTTGTTGAGTATTGAGTGATATGTCATGTGTTCCAAGACCTGGTGGTCCCAATATGTGAAGAAGAGATTAACAAATGAGAATTGATCAGGGACCAAATCCAACGGGTGTTGATAAATGAGGTCGGTTGCGTGTTGTATTAGAGAGAGAATAAGAACGGATCGATAGTTACAATCAAAAGGATATATGGATTGAACGACTATTGTGCATCAAAATAATGTTATGTGTTTTGATGAACATAGATTAGATCTATGGTGGATATTCATTCTGAGGAATGATCAGATAGTTGTTGATCATTGAATCCATGTTGTGTATGGTTGTGGAATAAGATCAACGACTGATATTTAAATCGAGAAGACGATCCTATATCAGTTTTTCATTAATACTTGCACAGAGGGATCAACAAAAAGATTATGAGAGAAAAAGAAGGGGTTTGAGATCAGTTTTGAAGGAGTGTTGTTGCCTAGTTTTGAAGAAGATTAAAATATATCTGGAGTCGACCCCATGGAAATATTTTTGATATGATGACAAATCCATGGAAGCATGAAGTGTATAAATATGATCGTCTGAATCTGTTTTGGAGAGTGTGGAAGTGTGTATGTGTGAGTCAGCATGGATCATATGGAAAGAAGCTCTGAGGATATAAGGTCTGAGGATTCTAGAGAATGAAAGTAAGTTAATGTAATCATCTAAGGGTGGTTGGGAGGTGCAAGGTCTAAGGAAATTCTAAAGTTAAGAAAATTTTGAACTGAAGGAAGGTAGAGTAAGGCTATTAGTGCAATTTTGAATCATCTAGTAGATCTAATATTTATCAAAGTCATGCATTGACGTTCAACAAAATAAATGTGGGACAAGTTACATAAAATATATGAAGGGGATGATAAGGTCAAGAAGGAAAAGCTATAGACCCATAGAGGAAAATTTGAGACCCTCAAGATGAGTGAAGAGGAGATAATTGCAACCTATTTTCTTGATGTGGATGATATTTTCAACACTATCAGAGGATTGGGTGAAGATATTGAATAATATATCATAGTGCAAAAGGTTATTTTATCACTCCCCTCAAGATTTAATCCCAATATATATGTCATCGAATAATTAAGAGATGGATATGAGTTGAGAATGGATGATTTGCACAGAATTCTCACTATGAATGAAATGAGGATAGAACAGGATAAGCCAACAAAACTATCAAGTAAGGAAGAATCCTTCAAGGCATCAAAGAAGATAAATTCATAAGAATACAAGACAAGTGATAACTCATATAGTGAATCAGACACAGAAGAAGCTAACTTTATCAGAAATCTCAAGAGGGGGGCATGTAAATACAAAGGTAAGCTTCTCTTAAAATGATTTAATTGTGGAGAAGTAGGATACTTTGCTAATAAATGCCATTATGCAAAGAATGGCAATAACAATGTAAAAGAAGATTCTAGTTTCAAAAGGTACAAGAAAGGTAAGACTGAAAAGAGGAGGAAGTTCTATAGACAATAGAAGAATCTATATACCAATGAGGACAACAACTCTTCAAATGAAAGTGACAGTGAAACAGAAGAGATTCTCTCCAGGGGTCTAGAAACACAGACAGATGTCCCCAAAAATAAAGACATTAATTTATCGAAAGAAGATAGTCATGAAAGTGATGCATAAGTAGATCTTGAAGCAAAACTTATTATGCCTTAGAAGAAATAAATAGACTCAAAGAAAAGCATATAAAGCATAAAAAGGAATTGAAAAAATACAAAGAAGAGGAACACGATCTTCATGAAGAAATAGGGAAGACAATAATTATCCTAAAGACTCAAATAGATAATCAAAGAAAATTGAAGAAGTCTTAAGAGACCAGATAAAATAAAAACAAGATTTCTGCAGCGGGATAAAATATGAAATAGTTTTTCTAATAAAGGAGTTGGAAATATTACGTACCAACATGAAATTTGAAAATAGATCTACAACCTTGAATGAAATTATAAATTGTCAAAGATCACCATTTGACAATATTGTTCTTAGTGACAACAAAAAGAATGAAGTTGCTAATGAAGAATCATTCACCTCTTCAAAACAATCAAATGAAGAAAGGACCAAGAGTTATGTGGATATACTCAAAAATTATATCAAGGTTGAAAACAACAGAAAGGGAGAACAATATGTTCCACAGAAAACAAATATTCCTCACAAGGACATAATCAGGAAGACTCTCCCATCAAGATGGAATCACACAATCGGGTACCAAAATTATTTCTTTGGTTATTGTTATTATTGAAATGGTTTTGGTCATAAAGTAATAGATTGTAGAACAAATTTAAGATGTGGTTACATGAGGAACAACAATAGAGACACCCATGAATTCTCAAGGAGAAATTACAACTCATTTTCCCCTTTTCTAAACTACAACTCATATGTTATAACTGTAATAATTTTGGGCATATAGCAAAATTTTGCAGAAGTGAATTCAAGAAAAATCATAAAGAGGAAGCCCCAACAATCATGGAAATAAATCAAGAATAAAGGGAACATAAGAAAGAAAAATCCTTGTTCATACAAGATGCAGTTCATGCAAAAAACAATAAGGATAAATTGTGCATTGACTGTGGGTGCTCTAGTCACATGACAGGAGATAGAACAAAGTTCATTATCCTGAAGAAGAATGAAGCCGGTGTTACCTTTGGAAACAATGGAAGTTCAAAGATACTTGGAAAGGGCACTCTCAGTCTTCGCAGTGGAATAGATAAGGTTGAAAAGGTTCTTTGTTTTGAAAAATTGAAACATAATATTCTTAGCATAAGCCAAATGTGTGACCAAGGACACATTCTTACTTTTGACTCTCGAGAATGTGAGATTAGAAAAACAATTTTAGGAAAGTTAGTTGCAAAATAAATCAGAACCCCAAACAATGTATACATTCTTGATTAAATTAATTGAGAAAAAACGATTCCTGGGGTAGATAGATGAAAATTGGTTGTGGCATAAAAGAATGGGTTATATGAACTTTTACAACTTGGTAAAAGTAAGTACCAAACAAGCAGTAAGAGATATGGAAAAAATCACAAAACCCTCAAGCATTGTTTGCAAGTAGTGGTAGCACGGAAAACAATCAAGGGTGAGATTCAAGACAAAGGAATATGCAACATCCAAGCCATTGGAACTTGTGCATACATATCTTTGTGGAACCAAAAAAAAAAAAAATTGCAAGGAAAAAGTTATTTTATGTTGCTCATTGATTCTTATAAAAGAATGACTTGGGTTACCTTTCTCAAAAATAAATTTGATACATTTGAAAAGTTTAAAGCATTCAAATATTTAGTTGAGAATGAGACTGATATGAAAATCAAATTTTTAAGGTCATATAATGGAGGTGAGTTCACATCCAATGAATTTGAATAATTTTGTGAAGCTCATGGAATAAAAAGACAATATTCAACTACAATAACTCCTCAACAAAATGAACTAGTTGAAAGGAAAAACAAACATGTACAATAAATCTCCAAGACAATGTTAAACGAAGCAAAATTGTCATACAAAATTTGGAGAGAATCAATTTACACTATTTTTTACATTCTAAATAGAGGGGAAATGAGAGTCGGCAATGACAAAACACCCTATGAACTATGAAAAGGATGACCAACATCTGTCAAACACTTTAGAATATTTGGAAGCAAGTATTGCATCAAACAAGATGATGAGGATCTAGGAAAGTTTGACTCAAGAGTAGATGAAGGATTTTTTCTTGGATATTCATCAAGAAGCAAATCCTATAGATGTTACAACAAGAGATTGCAAAAAATATTGTTGAAAGCATAAATGTCATAACAGATGAATAAATACCACACAAGAACAAACCGGAAGCAAAATAAATAGATTATAGCAAATAAAAAAAAGAAGAATGTGAAGAAGAAGAACAAGAGAATGAAGAAGAAGAGGAAGAAGAAACAAAACAAAAAGATACGCAAACACCATCAAGGTTTGTGTAGAAAAATCATCCAAAAAACTTAATTCTTGGTGATAAAAATGCTAAGATTCAAACTAGGAGAAAATTGGCAAGCAGATCTGAACAAGTAAATCTCTATTTATTTTCCAAAATAGAGGCTAAATGCTTTGTATAATCCAATAATGATCAACATTGGTTGAATGCTATGGAAGAAGAGTTAAACTAGATTAAGAAAAATCAGATATGGGAACTTGTCCCAAGACCCACATAAAAAAATGTGATTGGTACAAAGAGGGTATTCAGGAATAAGTTAAATGTAGAAGGAAAAGTAGTAATAAATAAAGAAATATTGGTATGTAAAGGGTATGCTCAAGTAGAAGGAATTGACTTTGAAGAAACGTTTTCTCACGTTGCAAGACTAGAAGCCATTAGATGGATGTAAAGTCAACATTCCTAAATGGATATTTAGAGGAAGAAGTGTACATTGAACAACCTGAAGGATTCATATTGTCAGAAGATGAATATTATATTTGCGGACTGAATAAATCACTTTATGGATTAAACCAAACTCCCATAGCATGGTATTTAAGACTTGACAAGTACCTGCAACAACAATGTTTCAAAAGCGAAAAACCATATAGAAATATTTATATCAAAATAGACAATGTAAAGATGTTAATCATTGTAGTTTATGTGGATGATATCATTTTTGGAAGTAATGCTAATAGAATGAGCCAAAAAATTGCAGAAGAAACACAATAATAATTTGATATGTCTATTCTTGGAGAACTGTCCTTATTCCTAGGGTTGCATATTTCTCAAACCCGCAAAGAAATATTTATTTCTCAGATAAAATACATCAATGATATTTTGAAGAAGTTTGAAATGGAAGACTGCAAACCTATTAGCACAGCCATGGTCACTAGCTATAAATTAAGCAAAGAGGATGAATCAAAGGAATCTAATAAAACTCTGTGCAGATCAATGATAGGAAGCCTACTATATGTGATAGATTCAAGGCCATATATAATGTAGGAAGTAGGGTTAGTTGGAAGGTTTCAAGATGCACCAAAGGAAACACATGTGCATGCATTCAAAATAATATTAAGATATATGAAAGGCACATTGTACTTTGGTATATGGTATCCCGCAGGAAAATATTGTAGAAATTTCAATACAAATTATGTATTGCCTGGATTCTCTTGATCTAAAAATTATATGCCATCATTAAATACATAATCGATTCTACTAATATTCTTGTAGAATTTAAAACATGATCGTCAATTGCAATATCAATAAGAAAGATCAATCACACATAACATAGATGTTTTATCGGGAAAGCATAAAGCTAAAAACCCCACTATCATATATTATGTATATATCATGGATCATGACACAATCTCATATAAAACTCTAATCCAAGAGCTCTCAGTACAATATACAATCGTCTCACACTGTCATACCAAAATTGACAAATTCATGTGCCAATTTACTGCTTCCAGACAACCTACTTCCTCTGCCCAATCCCTGCTAATGGAAATCCTTGGAATGAATGAATTCCTCTTGCCTAGGCTACGCAATCCTCATGGGAACATGCAATGTGTGTGTGGTTGCATGAGTGCACCCACTAAATTCACAACTGATAGTCAAACTATCCCTTTCACCTGCTATCTCAATTGGGTATCCACTGGATCTGACATGCATGTAGTTAACAATGGTAAATATTCAATTGCATGTGCGACCACTTATTGTGAATTAATTAATAATTAATTAATTGATCTCTCACTAGTGTAAGTTCAGTTACAACTAGTACAATTAAGCTTAACTCACTTAACTAAGTTAAACTACTTCACAACTCACATAACTACACATCCAACTCTATTATAACTTCGAATCACTTAGTTACAACTAATTCGACTTGCATGTCCCACCAGTCAAACTTTGAACTGGAATTTCCTATAGCTAATTGATTTTCCACTTCAGTTAACTATTTCCAAGTGATCATTGAGAATAGATTAATATTTATTGTCTAACTATTATTAAGGGATAATAATAGTCGATATGCATCTATAAATAGACTTCCACCTAAAAATATCTTGAGGCTCCATCCTAGTGTAGGTGCATAATTTTCACTAGGATCTTCTTGTTGAATCTCAACACTCCCTCTCAACAAGAAAGGGATTATCCTTCACCCCGATCCTGTCTCTATGGTATTCGAATTTGCTCCTGGTGAGTGCCTTCGTCAGAATGTCTGCATCCTGATCTTCCATAAGAATGTACTGAAGCAACATGATCTTCTTTTGCACACAATCTCTGATATGATGATATCAGATATCTATATGCTTAGATCTATCATGAAACACAGGATTAATCGAGAGTTTAATGCAACTCTAATTATCACAATGAATCATTGTCGGATCTAAATGAGAACCAAACAAACCAACCAAGATCTTTATCATCCAGATAGCCTCACATGCAGCTTGACTCATTTCCATGTATTCTGCTTCCACTTAACTGAGTGCCACAAATATTTGTTTCCTTTTGTACCAAGAAACAATTGTAGATCTGATACTAAAGATCCCCCCTAATGTGATTTTTTTGTCTGTTGGGCTGCCCGCCCAATCTGTATCCATGAAGACATGCAACTTCACCTCATTCTTCTATTTGTACCATAAGCCATACTCAGATGTTCCCCTCAGGTATCTCAGGACATGCTTTCCTACCTTCCAAAAGAGCTTGGTAGGCTTAACCATCACTTGACTCAGCTGGTTAACCGCATAGAAAATGTTTGGTCTCGTGTTCACTAGATACATTAGTGAACCCACTAATTGTCAATAGACAGTAGCATCCACTACCTCTCCAGAAGTAGCATCCTCTTTCTTCCAGTTTCCTAGAAGAGGAGTATCCATGGGTTTGCAGCCCTCCATGTGAAACTTACCCAGTATCTCCCTTGCATACTTGCCTTGAGACACAAAAAGTTCACTATCTCACTGCCATATTTCCAATCCAAGAAAATAATGAAGGGGGCCCATATCCTTCATATCAAACTCCTTTTACAGGTCCTCCTTGCATGAGTGTATCAACTGCTCATCGCTAGTCAGTATCAAATCATCAACATAAAGAACAATGATTAAAAGCTTACCCTCCACCACAATTTGGTATAGGTTTGCATCCACCCAAGTGGGATCATGCACTGCTTCCTAAAAGGAAGATGGTTCAATCACAATACATTTTCTCATGAGATCCATGTATCCAGTAAATCGATCAGGAGACTATTTATGTCTACACTGTGAAATAGGGGCTCCTACATTCTATGCAGCATCTAGTCTCAATTTATTAGCTTTTGTGGTACGCTTTCTACCATTTCTGATGGATGGCTCTGCATGAGTGGCTTCCTCCACTCCATGAACCTCCTCATATGGTTGATCCACATCTTGAGACTCATCTTTGGGAACCAACAGTTCCTCCTCTGCATGCAAGTCTAGCTCCCTCTCAAGCGACAACTGCATGTATTTCTCCTCATCGGATTTTATATCCCATCACATAATAGTCATCTTACTGTTAGGAAAATACACACGATAATTATGGGGTGTTTCTGTGTACCCCACAAATATCCCAACTTCAACAGTCGGCTCCATGTTCTTCCTGGCATTCTTGGTCACATGCACATAAACAGATGAGCCAAAAATCTTAAAATGAGAAACATCAGGTTTCTTACCAGTGAAAGCTTCTTCAGGTGTACTCATGCCAAGTACTCTATGAGGGCAACAGTTTTTCACATAAACCACAGTGTTGCATGCTTCCACCCATAAATGCATTGGTAGGCCCTGATCATGCAACATCACTCGTGATGCACCCACGATCATTATGTTCTTCCTCTGCACAACCCCATTTTGTTGTGGGTTATGAGGCGTTATGAGTTCTCTTCGAATTCCTTCTTTGTTGCAGAAATCTTTGAATTTGTTAGAGATTTATTCTCCACCATTATTTCTCCTCAGAGCCTTCACTTGCTTCCCCGACTCTTTCTCCACCAATTCTTTAAACTCACAGAACTTTGAGAATGTTTGATTCTTCTTCTTCATGAAGAAGATCCAGCATTTACGAGAAAATTCATCAACAAAAATAACATAATACTTATTTTTTATTGTTGAAGAAACCAAGAATGGTCCACACACGTCTATGTGAATTCTCTCTAGGATCACCGAAGCATGGTTCTCCTTTTCATGAAATGTGGACTTTACATACTTCCCTATGGTGAAACCCTTGCAATGATCTAACTGAGCAAGTGTTCTCATTGAAAGTCCAGTAGATATTTGTTGCATGACTTTCAAGGCTCCATGATGAAGATGGCCCAATCACCTGTGCCATAATTCACCCTCATCCCGTCTCACCACTTTTTCTACCTTGCCCATCATGGCAGCACAACCATATACCTCCAGCTTGTAGATATTCTTAACTCGAATCCCTATCTTCTTGACTTGACCCGTTGTTTTATTCACAGGAAATATTTTCCATCGTTAAAAACAACGTCATGGCCTCTGTCCTCCAACATTGCGACTGAGACCGAGTTTTTCTTCACACCTGGAACATGCATAACATATTTCAATTGAAACGGTTTACCTGGATCCCTTTGAAAGGTAATGGTACCAATTTCTGTTGCACTGTATCATCCATCGCCACCCATCTCTATATGCATTTTGAGATCTTTCTCCTCCAAATCATTAAAAATATCCTTATCTCCCGTCATGTGGAAGGAAGCGCCACTATCCAAATACCACACCGATCCCAATGCACTTGAATACATGCATGCGATCAAGGAGAAGTCAAGTTCAAATTGAGAGGCAAGGGCCTCACCAACTGCATCTTCAACAACCTTCTTGTTCTTCTTCTTCTGCAGATAGTTAGTAGCGAGATTCCCATGTTCGTAACAGTGAAAACACTTCACTCTGAAAAAATCCATCTTCTTTCCTTTAGACTCGTATTTTGAATGGAATTTATTCCCCTTCCCTTGCCTTGGCATCCAAATCACAATCCTCTTCATCATCATTCTTTGATGAAGATCCATCTCTGGTGTTCCACCTGAACTCCTCCTGCACTAGATCCGACCATAGTCATTCCCATTCTGGAAATTTTTCCCTTCCATTGATAGAGTCTTGATAACTGTGCCAATTCTTGGGAAGTTCTAGGAGAGCCAAGCTCACCAAATTATCGTCAACGACTGTTATTCCCAGAATCCCCAACTCATTCCGACATTGGACAAACTTCATGAGATATTTTGGAATGGAGTCGCCCTTCTCTATCTTGATCTTCCTGAGTTTATCTTCCTGAGTTTATATTTTGGAATAGATCCGTCAAAGTCTTCCAAATTGCATATGGTGTGGCTTTCCCATGGAGGTTTGAGACAATGTTGTCTCATACTCCCTCCAACAAGATCCTCCTCTCCTTTGGCACTTTCTTTTTCCATGCATCAAGATTTGCAACGTCTGTAGCATCTGGCTTAGGAACATATTTGTCAATGAATTCCTTCAAGCCATTGTCTTCGAGTACTGCCTCTGTCATTTCCTTCCAAGAAATGTAGTTCGAGCTTCCCTCGAGTGCATACTCTAACCTCAATCTATTTAAATCCATTTCGATCTTGAATCAGCTGTAGCACCAAGAAAGTCTTTCTGCAAATTCGAATTCTATCCAGTCACAAACTCAGCTTCTGCAATATTCCACGCTCTAATACCATGTAGAAATTTTAATACAAATTATGTATTGCCTGGATTCTCCTAATGTAACAATTATATGCCACTGTTAAATACAAAACCGCTTCTACTAATATTCTTGCAGAATTTAAAACACGATCGCCAATTGCAATATCAAGAAGAAAGATCAATCACACATAACACAGATGTTTTACTGGGAAAGCATAAAGCTAAAAATCCCACTATCATATATTATGTATATATCATGGATCGTGAAACAATCTCATACAAAACTCTAATGCAATATCTCTCAGTACAATATACAATCGTCTCACACTATCATACAAAAATTGACAAATTCATGTGCCAATTTACTGCTTCCAGATAGCCTGCCTCCTCTGCGCAATCCCTGCTAATGGAAATCCCTACAATGAATGAATTCATCTTGCCTAGGATGTGAAATCCTCATGGGCACATCCAATGTGTGTTTGGTTGCATGAGTGCACCCACTAAAGTCACAACTGATAGTCAAACTGTCCCTTTCACCTGTTATCTCAACTGGGTATCCACTAGATCTGAAATTCATGTAGTTAACAGTGGTAAATCTTTAGTTGCATGTGATACCACTGATTGTGAATTAATTAATAATTAATTCACTGATCTCTCACTAGTGTAAGTTCAGTTACAACTAGTACAACTGAGCTTAACTCACTTAACTGAGTTAAACTACTTCACAACTCACATAACTACACATCCAACTCTGTTAAAACTTTGAATCACTCAGTTACAACTAATTCGACTTACATGTCCCACCAGTCAACCTTTGAACTCGAATTTCCTATAGCTAACTGGTTTTCCACTTCAGTTAACTATTTCCAAGTGCTCATTGAGAATAGATTAATATTTATTGTCCAACTATTATTAAGGGATAATAATAGTCGAAATACATCTATAAATAGAACATCATCTATAAATAGACTTCCACTTAAAAATATCCCGAGGCTCCATCCTAGTGTAGGTGCATAATTTTCACTAGGATCTTCTTGTTGAATCTCAACAAATACTTTACCTTGACAACTTACACAGATGGAGATTGGGCAGGTAGTGTGGATGATAGAAAAAGCACCAATGGTGGAGCGTTATTTCTGGGAAACAGTCTAGTGTCTTGGTTCAACAAGAAGTAATCATCAATTTCCCTATCCACAACATAAGGATAATACATTGCAGCAACGACATGTTGTACACAATTCCTTTGGATGAAACAAACATTGAAGGACATTCAATTAGAGTACAATCAACTAATATCAATATTGTGTGACAATACTAGTACAATAAATATCTCCAAGAATCATGTCATGCATTCAAAGACAAATCAAATTCCAATCAAGTATCATTTCTTAATAGAGAAATTCATGGAATAGAACATCAAACTGGAATATATTGGCATAAAGGAACAAGTCATTGATATATTTACAAAGCCTCTTCCAAGAGAAGTTTTTGAGTATCTCAAATAGAAATTGGGGGTGGTACCTATGCCATCCAATCATTAAAGAACTACAAGAAGAACACAAGCTCAAGGGGAGATGAAAAAATGGATAAGGTTGTTGGGTACAGAGAAGAAAATGAAGAGTACAATGAAAGGGGGATTTTATCCATTTTCTATTGAGGTTAAAGGGGTAGAGTAACAGAGAAAGGGGGGTATTTGCAGAAAGAGAGACGTATAGGAAATATGATATGTACAAGAAGTACCAAAATAACTAAGTGTTTCCATCAATGACAAGGGGGGATTTTTTTGGAAATTATGTTTTAATTGATGTCAAAGGAATCCATGACTATGACAGTCATGGATGTCACTGATATCATAGGCAGGGGCAGAATGATTGTTGTCAATGATAAGGGGAGACTATGAATGTCTCTACAAATTGTGTATTCCCTGTGTGATGATAAGCCTCTGTGTTTAAAGAAGAACGACGACTGGATGAGATCGAGGAATGAGATATGATAGAGGAAGAATGCTAAAAATGAATATAATATCGAGAAAACAATTGAATTAACCATACCAACAAAGGCACGATGGGTTTTTGAATTCCATACAAAGGTACGAGGAGGATGAAATAATCCTGCTACAGAACTGAGTAGCGCCAATCTTGAAAAAAGTGAATGGTGACAATCAATATATACCATATTCATAAAAAAAACAAATTCAGTTGGTTTATAATGAAAATGAAACATTAAGTTGTTTGAATAAGAATGGGAAAGTTATGAAATCGTGTGCAAAGGATTAACTTTTAGCGGCTCAATCCTGATCGCTAATCATCAGAGATCAACGACTAATATCAAAGGATTAGGGCCTAATACTCGGTAGGCCAACTCAGCCACAATAGCACCATGATAGAAACCTCATTAGTGCCACATGTCCAGTCAAATGAGTTCCATGTAAAAGGGAGTCCACGTTAGTTTCATAACAAGCAGCTTTGCAGACACCACGTGTAGTGGCACATGTTAGGACATGTATCGATGCCATGTCATATAGTATACATGAAGAAGAATACCACGTGTAATCCACCTCATCTACAACATTAGAAAAATATATCTCAAAAATTGACTAAGTATCAAGAATGGATCATTCAGATGGAGAGAAAGGCGGAGAAGTAACAAGATGTCTTGTAGAGTGCAGTGAGATTTAAAAAATTGACTAAGTATCAAGAATTGGTCAGATGGATGAAATCATACATATAGACAGGAGAATCGGAAAAATATTGCATACCCACGAACCCATGGTGAGATGTCAAAAAAATGACTAAGTATGAGGAATCGGTCAGACATGGTGAGACTTTGAAAAATGACTAAGTATGAGGAATCGCTCGGATATGGTGAGACTTCAAAAATTGAATAAGTATGGGGAATCGATCACACATGGTGAGACTTTGAAAATTTACGAAGTATGAGGAATTTGTAGGAAAGACAAGGTCATAGATATAGATAAGTGAAGAATGAAGATTTCTCGCGGAGTGCGGCAAGATTTCAGAAATTGACTAATTATGGGTGCAAAGTGAGTGCGACAGAAAACAAAGGTGTAGTTTGGAGGCCTTGAAAGTTTGAAATGAGGAAATGATATGTATTAGACCTACATTGAAGCTAACATATCAACGGTTGAGGTTAACCAGAGACATGATCAGATGAAAGTTGTGAGTTGAAGGTTTAATCTAAGTGAGAGTTGGATCAATGATTGAGATTGAATCAGAGTCCAAATCAGATGGTCAACATTGAAGTTATGGTGCATGTGTTAATGACTATGAATGAGATCAACGCCTGAGATTCAAATATGAATATGATTGAACAAAGTTTGTGCATCATAGTTGCATGGTGTGTTTTGGTGGAAAGTAAATAGACCAATGGTAAAGATTAAATTCAAAGAAGATCCAACTACTATTGAGTATTGAGTGATATGTCATGTGTTCCAAGACCTGATGGTCTCGATATGTGAAGAAGAGATCAACGACTGAAAATTGATCAGGGACCAGATCCAACAGGTGCTGAGAAATGAGGCCATTTGTATGTTATATTAGATAGAGAATAAGAATGAATTGATGATTATGATAAAATGGAGACCTGGATCGAACAAGTGTTGTGTGTCAAAACAACATTATGTGTTTTGATGGACATAGATTAGATATACATTGAATATTCATTTAGAGGAATGATCAGATGGTTGTTGATCATTGAAGCCATGTTATGTGTGTCCAGTGAATAAGATCAATGACTGAGATTTAAATCGAGAAAACGATCCTATGGTGGTTTTGAATTAATGCTTGCACAAAGGGACCAACAAATAGATCATAGGAGAAAAAGAATGGGTTTGAGATCGATTTCTAAGGAGTGTTTTTTCCCATTTTTGAAGAAGATTCAAAGAGATCTCGACTAGACCCCTTGGATATATTTTTGGTATGTGGAACAATCCATGGAAGCATGAAGTGTATAAATATCATTATCTGATTTGTTTTTGGAGAGTGTGGAAGTGTGTATGTGTGAGTGAGTGTGGATCATTTGGAGAGAAGCTTTGAGCCTCCGAGGTGTGAGGATTCCATAGAATGAAAGGAAGTTAATGTAATTTTCTAAGGGTGGTTGGTAGTTGAAAGGTCTGAGGAACTTCTAAATTCAAGAAAATTTTGAACTGATGGAAGGTAGAGACAGATCATCAAACTTGAGGGAAAGAGAATATTTGACATTATTGAAAAATTGAGGAGATTGGTGTCTCCAATAGGTTGGTTCCTACATATTGTTGATTTGGTACTCAGCTAAGGGCATAGATGTCTCCTGTAGGTTGGTTCCTGCAAATATTCTTGTTTTATAGGTTGGTTCCTACAAGAAGTTCTAAGTTGGTGCTCAACTAAGGGGATTGATGTCTCCTACAAGTTGGTTCTTGCAAACATTGTAATAGTAGGTTGGTGCCTACATAATTTTATGAAAGAATTGTTTTGTGGTTTTCTCCCATTTGGGTTTCGACATTAAATATCTATGTACTATGGATTGTATGGTTTTGTATTTACCATTAAAAGTTACAACTTTAAAAGCAACACATTGATAACTATTGAAATAAAATAAAAAGAAATCTTATACTGATTCATCCCCCTCTCAGTATAAGTAAGTGTGCCAACATAAAAAAAACTCACTCCAATGTTGTTGTCGGGAATTAAGGCCCTTTTGGGTGAAAATGTGTTCATGTCTCTTGTGAGCTATCTTGAGTTCAAACTAACGACCTATTAGATAATGTCTCCATAGTTTTAGATCCATTACAAATGGAAATAACTCTATATCATGAGTGGCATAATTGATTTCATGGTTCCTAAGTTTACGAGAAGCATGAGAAATAACTCCTCCTTCTTGCAACAAAACTACTCATGAGCCTTCCCCTGATGCATCGGTGCATACACAAAATTATTTTTCCATGTCAGGTACTCTTAAGATTGGGGCATTTTTCAATCATCATCTTAGCTTGACAAATGCTTCCTCACACTCATTGGTCCATTTGAATATATCACCCTTATTTTGTAGAGTTGTGATGGGATTGGTGATTCAAGAGACTCCTTCCGCAAACCTTTTATAATAACCTGCTAGTCCCATAAAGTTGCATACTTATTTAGTATTTTTAGGAGCAAGCCAATCAATTATAGTTTTGATTTTACTAAGATCTAATGCAATACCCTTCCCACTGATGGTACGTCCTAGATATCGGATTTATTTTTGGAAGAATGAACATTTAGTTAGTTTCCCATACAACTTATGTTCTCTAAGGAATTGAAGTACCAATATTAAGTTCTCTTTATTCTCCCATTCATTTCAAGAGTAAATGAGGATGTCATCTAAGAATACTTGAACAAATCGGTCCAGATGTTTGTGGAACACACTATTCATCAAGTTCATGAATATTGCTAGGGAATTGGTCAATCCAAATGGTACTACAGTAAATTCATAATGACCAAACCTTATTATGAATGTAGTCTTTGGTATTTCCTCCTCCTTAATTCTTAGTTGGTAGTATCTTGACTGCAATTCTATCTTGGAAAATGTTGAGGCTCCCTTTAGTTTATCAAAGAGGTCATCAATGTGAGAAATGGGTGCATGTTCTAATGGTGGATTTATTTAGATCATGAAAATTAATGCCTAACCTAAGGGTTCCATATTTCTTCTTCAAAAATATCATTGGTGCTCCCCAAGGTGATACACTAGGTATGATCATTCCCTGATCAATAAGTTATGTGAGTTACACACCTAACTCATTAAGTTCTAGAACAATCATTCGTTAAGGTGTTTTAGATATGGTTTATGTTCCAGGTTTAAGGGAAATGGAGAAATCAAATTCTCGTACAAGAGGAAGGCTTGGAAGTTCTGGAGGAAATACATCTACAAATTTAGAAAGTATCAGATGCAACTTACTAGAAGGGTTTTCATCTTCTATAGTCATCTCAACTGCATAAATATTACACCCTTTCCTTATACACTTTTTAACCTTCTCGATTAATCCCATCAATCACTATAGGTTCCCCTTGATAAATATAACCTCCTGAAATGAGGTGTAAGGTAACTTCTCGATTAATCCCATCAATCACTATAGGCTCCCCTTGATCATTTTTGTAGAGAACTATCTTTTTGTAGCAATCCACTTGGGTTCAATGGGATTCAAGCCAATCCATACCTACAATTAATTCATAATTTCCTATACTTGTGCTATACAATTCTTTACAATTCTTTACAACCCCCAATGTCAACAATACAATTCTTTACCAATAGACCTATTGATTTCTTAACATGGGATGCCATTTATACCATCCTAAAGTCATTTTGGTCATGAGTTTCTAGCCCACGTCTAATTGGAGTAGAAGGGGAAATAAATCTATCAGTGGCACTAGAATCAATCAACACAGAAAGAGGAATGTTTGCAATCATACTCGAAAAATCTATCTGTGTGGCTTGGTGCTCATCCTTGTGAAATTTTATGGCATCATGAATTCAATGTTGTGCATGTGGTTTTTTTCTTTTTACAGTATGTCCATGTTGTCTTGGTCCAACTTGATACTTTGGGAATTTGCTTCTATAATGAGGACCCCCACATTTCCAACATTTCAGTTGACCTTGATCCTCTATTTGTGCCTAACCTCAGCCACCATGTCCTATAACTCTTCCATTGATTCCTCTCAAGTAGGATTGACCCCTCTGTATTTCTGGAGGTGCCCCAAAAGTTACACTAGAAACCCTAGCTTTGTTGTTCTATCTACCATGGAATCCATATTGGTGCCCCCCTATTCGGTAGGTGTTATATTCTTTGCATGTGTGTGTGGGCGAGTGTGTCATATTTAACAACTGTGTATGATGATCTCGTCACCTGTTTATCTTTGTGGGAATATTCATTAGGCACTTTCCTAGGGAAGTATCAAGGGGGGGCAGGAGTGCCCCCCTGGTTACACGAAACATTTGGCTCCAGGGCAGTGCCCCAAAATTGTTTTTTGGGCAGCTTTTTCTATTTTTAGAGGTTTTCTAAATTAATCAAGGATTAAGGGATTAGCGTTTTTGTAGCTACGAAATAACTAAAATATTGTGTATATATTGTATTACAAATGGTGAAATTAATACAATGAAGAATTGAGAGGTGTGGCACCAAGGAAGGCTAGTTTTCTCTCGGTTAAGGGTTTCTAGCATAAATGTTTGTGTACTATATGTATGAGCCATTAATTAATTTCTATTTTTATTAGAATCTATATGAATTGCTTTACTTCACAGGTTTAAAACTTACATGTGGTATCAGAGAACATTTTTTTCTTCAACGGGACACCTTTGTTGTTGAGGGTTTGGCTCAGTCTTGATAGATCAAGTTTATCTTAGGTTTGCGATAAACATGGGTTCAATGGGAGATTTGTAGTGGTGATTTTTGTGTTGAAATACAATGGCAAGTAGTTCTAGAATCGAGATTGAGAATTCCAACAGTAAAAACTTGAGCTATGGAAGATCAATATGGAGGACCTTCTTGTAGACAGAGAACAATGGATCATTATGGATCTTGGTACACGACCTATTGGTTCACAAACAACTAGTACACAAACTAGTGGTACACAAGCTACTAGTACTCAATATATTGGTATGTTACAAGAATATTGGGAGAAGTTGGATAGAAGAGCAAGGAGTACGATTCAAATCTTCCTGGTTGATTTGATGTTATTGAATGTGTCAAGAGAATATGCAACCAAGGAACTATGGGAAAAATTGGGGAATTTGTATCAGTTGAAGTCTCCGGTAAACAGGTTGTTTCTTCAAAAGAAGTTGTATCATCTTAGGATGGAAGATGGAGATCCTGTGACAGAGCATCTAAATTCCTTCAATACTCTAGTAAGTCAATTTTGATATGTTAATATTACACTTGCAGAAGAAGATAAGGGTATTACTTTGTTATGTTCTTTTCCAAACTCTTGGGATAATGTGGTTGTAGAATTTGGTAGTACCACACAATCTACATTGAAGTATGAATATGTAGTTTCATCCTTGTTATCACAAGAGATGGGGCAGAAAATAATTTATAGTCATAGCACATATGTTTTATTTGTAAGATGTCATCCCAAAGATAGGGATACAAATAAGTCTTCGGGGAGGGGTATAAATCTCAAGGTAGGTCTAAATCCCCAAGAAAATATTTGAGGAAATGATGGAAATGTGGTAAACGTGGGCATTATAAGAAATATTTCAAGTCTAATAAAGTTGATAAAGAAAAGGGATCTGATGATTCCTCTTCCATAGAGGAAAAAACCTCCACATAAGAAGGAGGTGATGTTTACCTGGCATCTACAAGTACACATGAAGATCATTATGTATGGTTTATCGACTCAGGTCCATCATTTAATATGACTCCTCAGAGGGAGTGGTTCAGTGAATATGAAAAGTATGATGGTGGTGATGTCTTCCTAGGAGATGACTCTATAGCCATAATCATGGGACGTGGAATGGTTAAGTTTTTGTTCAAAGATGGAAGGATTAGAACTCTCCATGTATTTTTTCACATTCCATATCTAGCCAGGAGCCTTATATCTGTAAGTAAGTTGGATGATATAGGTGTGGATACTTTATTGGGAAAGGGAACTTTCACGATCGTCAGAGGAGAAATGGTGTTGATTAGGGGAGTTCAATGTGGAACTGTGTACAAGTTGTTGGGAAGCACTTATACTAGTGAGTGTAACAGTTATGTTGTCCCTGAGTAGAGAAATAAAGAAGACAAGATCCATATTGTCACTGGAAATAATACCATGATATGGCATCAAATACTGTTACATATTGGAGAAAAGGACCTTTGAACACTACACGGTAAAGGTATGGTTGAAGGTATGTCTAATTGCACCCTAGATTTTGATTTATGTGAACATTTCATATATGGTAAACAAAATAGAGTAATATTCCCATCTGGTGCTACAAGAGAAAAGGGGATCTTAGAGTTGATACACAGTGATGTGTTTGGACCTATGCCTATTCCATCACTAGGTGAATCTATGTATTATGTTTCATTCATAAATGATTTCTCAAATAACACATGGATGTATTTTCTTAGGAAGAAATATGAGGTATTTGATAAATTTAAAGAGTTTAAGGCTCTGGTAGAAAATTAGACAGAGAAGAAAACAAAGGTGTTGAGGACAGATAATGGTGGAGAATTATGTGGGAATGAATCCAAAGAGTTTTGTAAAAAGTGTGGTATAGAAAGGCATAAGACTAATCCATACACAACTCAACAGAATGGGGTTGCAGAAAGGATGAACAAGACATTGGTGGAAAAATCAAGGAGCATGCTCAGTGGTGTTGGGTTAGGAAAAGAATTTTGGGTAGAGACGGTGGGTACTACATGTTACCTGGTAAATAGATCACCCTCATCAGCGTTGGTGGAAAAAACTCCACATGAAGTATGGACTAGTAAGAAACCCTCTCTTGAACATATCAAAGTGTTTGGTCGTGATGCTTATGTACATGTTCTGAAGGAAAATAGGAGTAAGTTGGATAATAAAGTCGAAAAGTGTATCTTTATTGGTTATAAAGAAGGTATGAAAGGATATAAGATTTGGAACCCATAAACTAAGAAGACTGTTTACAGTCAGGATGTTGTATTTAGAGAGGTTAAAGTTGTTCTCAAACATAAATTCCTACCAATACAAGAAGATCTCAAGAAAATAGAGTTTGAGATGGATGATGAAAAATCTGAATCAAAGGAAGAAGATGAATCAAAGGAAGAAGATGAATCAGAAGAAGAAGATGAATCAGAAGAAGAAGAACCTCATACTTCAGTATTGAGGAGATCAATGAGGGAAAGAAGGCAACCAGAAAGGTATAGTCCAGCTTATTTTTGTGCTAATTTTTCTTTATCTATTACTGATGATGAACCCAAAAATGTTAGGGAAGAAGTGAATTCATATGATATTAAACTATGGGAGAAGGCCATGGTTGAAGAGAGGGATGCCTTGGATAAGAATGATGCATGGGATCTAGTTGAGTTTCTAGATGGAAGAAAGGCCATTGGCAGTAAATGGGTGTTTAAGAAGAATTTGAATGCAGAAGGCAAAGTGGAGAAATACAAAGCTCGGTTAGTAGAAAAAGGTTATTCCCAGGTAGAGGGAATTGACTTTGGTGAAAAAAATTCTCATGTTTCCAAGTTAACTTCTATTAGATTTATTTTATCTATTGTTTTTTCTTTTTATTTTGAAGTACAATAGATGGATGTCAAGACAACATTCCTACTTGGGAATATGGAAGAATAAATCTACATGAAGCAGCCAGAAGGTTTTGTAGTGAAGGGAAAGAAAGAGTTGGTTTGTAAGATAAATAAGTCACTATATGGTTTGAAGAAATCACCTAGGATGTGGTACCAAAAGTTTGACACATACATCCTTGGGCTAGGATTTGTGAGAACCAGGGTTGGTCACTATGTATATTCCAAGTAGGTTGGTAATCACTTCTTTTACATAGTTTTGTATGTCGATGAGATGTTACTGGTAGGAAATAACATGGATGTTATCAAGGAGGTGAAATTGCATCTATCCTCCAAATTTTACATGAAGGATATCGGTGTTTCTAACTTCATTCTAGGAATGGAGATTAAAAGAGATCGTGAAAAAAAGAAACTCTGGTTGAATCAGAGAAAATATGTTGAGATGATATTGCAGAGGTTTAATATGCAGGAAAGTAAATTGGTCAAGGTTCTTATTCCTGTATGTGTAAATTTATCTGGATATTAGTGTCCCAAGACACTGGAAGAGGAAGAGGGCATGCCCCATGTTCCTTATGCTAGTGCGGTTGGAAGTTTGATGTATGTAATGATATGTACTAGAACATAAATTCCACATGCAATGGGATTTTTGAGCATATATTTGTCAAAACCAAGGAAGGATCATTTGACAACAGTAAAGAGGGTTTTCAGGTATTTGTGTGGCACTTCTAGCTATGGATTGTGCTACCAAGGAAGAATAGGATTGGATAGAGTGTTGGACATATATGGGTTTTTTGATGTAGATTGGGTTGGATATATGGATCACAAAAGATCTACAAGTGGGTATGTATTTAACATATTTGGAGGAGTAATCAGTTGGATGAGCAAAATATAGGATGTAGTGGCACTCTCAACTGCATAAGTTGAATACATGGCAACCACTCATGCATGCAAGGAAGCAGTATGTTTATAAAGATTGTGTTCAAGTTGGTTTGGTACAACAAGAAGTAAGGTTAGATTGTGACAGTCATAGTGCAATATTCCTAGCAAATAAATCAGCTTATAATTCAAAGGAAAAGCATATTGATGTTTAGTATCACTTTGTGAGAGACATGGTTGAATACAAGAAGGTATTGCTAGAGAAGGTAGACACTCTGAAGAATGTTGTAGATTCGTTGACAAAGTCAGTGAGCTCCAAGAAGTTCTCATGTTGTAGAGAAACAATGGGAATTATTTCCCTAGATTGTTGACCATGTACTCTTGTGACCCCATAAATGCAAACAAAACAACAAGTGTGAGAATTGTTGGTAGGTGTTATATTATTTGCATGTGTGTGTGTGGGCGCTTCAGATTTGATGATTGCATCTGATGATCTCATCACATATCACTCTTTGTGGGTGTGTGCACTGGGAAATTTCCTAAGGGGGGAAGGAGTGCCCCCCTGGTTACGTGGAGTGATCGGCTTCAGGGCAGTGTTTTAAAATGTTTTTTGGGACGATTTTTTCTATTTTAGCATTTTTCCTATTTTTAGTGGTTTTCTAATTTAATCTTGGATTAAGGGATTAGGTTTTTGTAGCTGCAAAATACCTAAAATAGTGTTTATATGTTGTATTATGAATGGTAAAATAAATACAATGAAGAGTTTAGAGGAGAAACACCAAGGAAGGTTGGTTTTCTCCAAGCTAAGGGTTTCCAACGTCAAACTTTGTGTACTATATGTGTGTGCCATTGATTAATTTATGTTTTTCTTAGAATCTATATGCATAGTTTTACTTCATAGGTTTAAAACTTACACCCCCAACTCTGATGACCCTATCTTTGGAGGATTCGTTCACTGTTTTCTCAAGATCCTTTAATTGACCCTTCATATCGATCATGCTTTGGACCTGTTTGGGAAAACTTTTTGTCATTTCCATGGTGTTGGGTTTCCACATGGCGAATTTGGATCTAACCAAAGGATAGATCCCATGTATGAATCTTTCAGCTTGTCATTTATCATCTTCCATATAGTCCACATGATGGAATAATGCATAGAAATATTCTTCATAAACTTCTATTGATCTACCATTCCATCTCACTACATGGAAGGATCCTACTTGGTGTTTGTATTCCTCTTAAAAGTATTGGGTTATAAAGGATTCTTTAAACATTTCCCAAGTAAATTGGAA
>ML807087.1:0-17342 GCA_009831015.1 Picea engelmannii
GGGGGGGGGAGAGAGACATGGAGTAAGGTAGTGAGGGAGGGATTGAGTGAAAGACATAGAAATACAAGGATGGAGAGAGAGATAAAGAGAGATGGACGGAGGGAGGGAGAGGTAAAGAGATATATGAAGGGGGAGAGTGGGGTAAATAGGGAGAGGAAGAGACAAAAAGAGTGTTACAATGGGGGGATAGAGAGAGGGAGAGAGAAAGAGGGGTAGAGAGAGAGACTCATACTAAGACTAAGATTGACAGTGAGGAGAGAGAGAGAGAGAGAGAGAGGTGGTCATAGAGGGAGGGAGGGAGAGAAGGGAAAAGGAGAAGTGAGGTGTTGTGAGAAATATTACCTGCGGGCAAGCTAAGCTGTGCATTGGACCATGACCCCTATCTTTGGTCGAAATACAAAAGTGAACAAGTGGTTAATAGCTTTCATATAGATATAACTCAATCAATTAAGAAAGAGAGAAGAATAATATGACTTACTTTGTTGCGATGTTTGTCCACGTTGCTCCAATCCCTGGGATTGATAACCAAGATCCTAAATGCAACTGAAATCTTACAAATACTAGCAAAGGAAGTTTTCCTCCTACTCTATATGATTAGACAAAGTGGATCTATCTATGATGACTAAAACGAATATAGACAAGCAAGTGTAGAACACATGAACTTGAAGGAAATAGTGCAAGTTGATATTAATTGGAAAGAAAAAAAGAGGAACTTACAAAGCATGATTAACAATGAAACACTTCTCGAAGCTCTCCTCATTTGGCCTTTGCATGAATGAACCAACATCAAATTGATGATACTTCAATGGATTCCCTAACCCATTCACCTTTGAAATACCTTCAATATATAAGATTGTTAGGTACAAAAACCATGATAAAATGAGGGAAATGGTTGAGGATATGGCTCCTTAAGGTTAGGATTTGGATCCTAATATGAATCCATAAGGAAGGATTCAACCACAACAACCTAATCCAAGTTGGAGCTAGCCCTTAGAAAGAGGTGGAGGATCCCCTATTTTCCTCTAACCTTCTGAGAGTTGAACATAGGGCACTAGTGGATCTCCCTTAGTATGGGTAGGGGATAAATGGTGCCCCATCAATATGGGAAGTGGAGCGCCACCCTTCTAAAATGCCCAAAATTGGTCAAAATTTCCAAGAAAACAGTGTGTTTCTGGTGTTATATAATGTGGCTTCTTATTCCAACACGACTTACAGATTGTGGAAGACGTTTTCATGGTGTCAATGGGTTGCGACACTCAACAAAGAGAATGAAACACTTGGTAATGTGCATACAATACTTGTGAAAGTGCATGTGATACTTAACAAGGTGCATACGTCACTTTGTGACACTTAAGAGTGCAACACTCAAGTGTGAAATTTTGGTGTGTAACAAATTCCCCCTAAAGTGTGAGGTAAGAAGAGAAACTTATGTCCAAAACACTTTATAAATTATTCAATTTAAGGTTGTTGGATTATTATAACTTGGAAGAAGATGAAAACAATCGTCAGTCAGTATAAAAACATTTTCCATTTTTGAGGCAGACATACATATGCTCAGAATGTGAGATGACTCAAAGCATCGCCAATGATCAATACACTCCAGATCCATGAGAATATTGACTAAGGATATGGCCACCAGAGATACAATGTGGATCCATACCTCCATGACATGAACTGATCGTAGCCACGAAAAATACATAGTGGAGCCATGAGATGACAAAACATATTCCCAGATCAATACAATGTATATCTATGTGAAAATATATATATCAATAAGATTTCTAGAATGGTGATTGTACTATAATATTTTACATGCTCAAATGATATCCATCACAGCCTAATAAAATCACATAACAAAGTGAGTGCCCAACCCAGGTACTTCGTCCTGATCTTGATGTGGTACAAATCTAGCCATGCGAATATATGATTTGATGTTGAACATGGTATAAACGACTTAATTACTGGTAATTGAGGTAAGCCATTAACATGTGCAAGGGAAATCACCAATGATGACAATGAATACCAAGGTTCCCTAGTACATTCTAGTGAATGTGAATAAATGAGCCCAGGTCGAACATTCATGAAATCATCCGATCAGAGGTCAATGATATAAACATACTATCAGAAGAAAGGAGGCATGCCATTGAGGCATGCAGGTCCCAGGGTACTAACTATTTTCTAAGTCTAATTCCCGGAGAATGTGTTGAAGTCGACATGAACATACTCGTCGAAGGAGGGCCATGATGTATCCCCGGTCATCGACATGAAACTGAAACAATAAAGTGATGTGGTATGGTGGATCGAATGAGTATGGACTGATGCACAAAATGAAAATTGGTTATACTTGAGATGGATGGTTTGAAGTGAAAATTCCCTTGAACATGATGAGGCATGACAAGTGACTTGGAAACATTTGACTCGACGAGTACTAAGAACATAATGTGATGGAAAATAAGAGCACTTTTTGACTGGAATGAAAAAGTATGATGACACATAGAATTGGTATGACTCAGAGATAAAAATATTGCCCAATTGTAAGTCGATATTCGAACAAGTGCCATTGTCAAGGGTGATAATAACTGCCATAACGGATTCCAAAAAACTTGACCCACGTCCTTCAATTTTTCCACCATCTTGATTGATGAGTACCCCTTTCTTTTTTAACGAGCTTGAGGAGGATAACATATTCTTGGTATAGCTCATCCTTCGGATGAGTCCCTCGACATATTTTTAATGAACCTGAGGAAGGAGGGGTTGGGTCATGTATGGGTCCTGGATATTGGAATCACATAGGTCCTTCAATGCATAGTTTTACGATCACAAAGAAGGTAAACTTGGTGATTTTTCATGTTTAGAGAGTCTAAAAAGAAATTAAAGATGACTCCATGGATGAATGTTTCATAAATTTAGTCTCCCAAGATGGAAAAAAGTGTAAAATAATACATGGGGGATCTCTTCTAATCATGCTTGATTAGAGTAGTCCTTTTTTGTAATTAGTCTCGCAAGGCTGAAAAAGAGATAAAATACCACTTGAAATACTCCCTTTCCAACCTTTTAAATAGTGTGAAAGGAAGCAATCTCACTCGAAAATATTTTCATGTTTAGGGAGTCTAAAAAGAGCTTAAAGGAGACTTCAAAGAGTTCATTTTTCGTAGCTCTTTTACGGGTCCGAAAAAGAGATTAAAGTATACTCGATAACCTATTCTCAGGTTTTAATGAGCACGACAAAGAACGAATACGGATATCGGTAACCTATTATCGTGTATTTACGATCACAATAAAGAACAAGGACTAAGATAGTTCTAGAAAATACCATTGTGTTACGATGGGAATGACCCCCAAGCAAGGATCACTCATATTAGCGTGTCTCTCTAGAGGAATTTTTCCCCCATCTTACATTATAGAAGCTAGTGGCTTTGTTCCAGCATGATGTCTAGAGGTTGGAGACCTACCCCCCAAACATCGTTTCCTCCAACCACTCTTCTTCTTTCTTCATTTAGGCATCTCATAACTAATAGGAATATTTTCACTAGGCGGAGGAAAATAAGGTTCAAGCATGCGATCCAGAGTGATACTTGATTCATATGGAGAGGGGTATGTTTCATTTTTTAACGAGATTGACAGAGACAATGAACTATGCTCATGAGTGTTTGTATCATCTTTTAATGATCTTGACACATGAATAGAACTATGTCAATCGAGACTAGGTACTACAAAACAATTAGATAATTCTAAGGATTGTTGCACCTAAGTCGAAATCATATTTAACGTGGTAACCTGGTGGGAGGAGCAGGAAAAGGAAAAACCTACATAAGCGATGAATCCTTAAGGAGACCTACTCCTACACTCTCAAAACTATTATGTCCTAGAAAAGGGAAATTATTCACTGGAGCATTGTGGAGATCTAGAGTTTTATAGCCAAGTTGGTCAATATTCTAGTATTCTAGATATAGAATAGTATGCATAACATAAATATTTTATCTAGAAATGGAAAAGCAACAATGATATAACCAAAACAATACCAGAATAACACCAAAAAGAGCACCTTGATTAATGATAGCAATGTTCAGTTGCCTCTTTGAGGGGGAAACCTCTAGTAGAGTAGAGCTATATTACAATAATATCCAAGACAAAAGTTCTCATACCCTCTACTCTTATTTATACTAAATTTATCTATCCAAAAGAACAATCTAGAGGAAGATCCTCCTAGAAGAAGAATCTTTTATTAGGTCTTCTTACAATTGACTTATTCCTCCTTATTTCTAGGGCTTATTAATATTGACCTTTATTACATGGGAATATATTATTCTACCCACTTGAGGGGTTAGGTAGGTTAGGTACCTAACATGCCCTCCCCCTTAAAATTATCTTTGTCCTCAAGGCTTGAGATGAGGAAATTGTTGCAGACTCTAGGTGGAATATGTGGGAGTTGTATATTTCCACTGTAGTAACACTTTCTTGATGGTGCAATAAAGAATACGATGCTCATGTTGGTCCAAAACTGCTTGTGGATGAAACTAGATGGATCCTTCTTCATCCAATTCAAGAAGGTTGGTTTGATTTTGGAACTTAGTCCCAATCACCTTCTTTAAGCAGGAGACATGAAAAACATGATGGAGCTTAGAAGAACTAGGAAAAGATAATAGATTGGCCACCTGTCCCACGTTCTTGAGAATTGTATAAGGACCATAAAATTTGGGCGTCAATTTCTAACAATGTTCGGCCTTGATTGAAGTTTGTTTATAAGGTTGTAGATGAAGAAATACCGGGTCTCCTTAAAAAATTGAAGTTCTGAGCGACCTTGATCAACGTGTTTATTCATACGATTATGAGCCATGACCAAATTCTCTTTGAGGTTATGGATAATATCTTCTCAAACTATAAGCATTTGGTCAACCGCCTGAAACTTTGAGACACCTGGAATGTAGGAGATAAAGAAAGGTGGCTTGTGTCCATATACTGCTTCAAAAGGATTCGTACGAGTAGTTGTATGGTAAGAAGTGTTGTACCACCATTCAACTAATGGTAACCATTGAGCCCATTGATTTTTCCTTTCAGAGGAAAAAAAACTCAATAAAGTCTCCAAACACTTGTTCACAACTTCAGTTTGACCATCACTCTGGGGATGATAGGTGGTGCTAAGATGCAATTGGGTGCTCTATAGCCTGAATAGTTCTTGCCAAAAATTGCTAGTGAAAGTGGGGTCTCGATCATAAACAATATAATGAGGCATGCCATGAATCTTGAAGACATGATCCATGAAAAAATGAGACATAGTGGATGCATTAAATGGATGTTAAAAATCACAGATGAGAATACTTGGTAAGATGATCAACTACCACCATGATGATTGACATATTGCCTGATTTAGGTAATCCAATAATGAAATCCATAGAGATGTCCCTCCAAATAGCGTGTGGAATCATAAGTGGTTGGAGTGTTCCATGGGCGTTGATTGTTTCTCCCTTGTTATGTTGACAAACATCACATTCTGCGACAAAAGTGTGAATGTTCTTTTTCATACCATCCCAGAAAAAAGGAATGTTTGACCCTGTCATAGGTTTTGGTAAACCCTGAGTGCTCATTTGTGGGAGTAGCATGAAGCTCAAAAAGCACTGTGGATTTAATTTGTGACTTTTTACTTAAATACAAACGGCCTTTGTAGCGAAGCTCATCATTGTGACAAGAGTACCCTAGGGAAGCTGGAGATTTTTCTTGTAATTTTTGGATAAGATGTGAAATTTTAGGATGTTATATCCATTCCTGGTGAACAAATTGGTGTTAATATGGTGAAATGAAGGATAGGGATAAAAGGGACCCTTCATCTTCATATTTTCGAGAAATATCGTCATCAACCACATTTTATTTTCCTTTCTTGTAAATGATCTCATAATCATATGCAAAGAGATTAGTTACCCATTTTGATTGCTATGGAGAGGAAGGTCATTGCTCCAAGAAAAACTTAAGGCTTTGATGATATGTCTTAATTTGTAAGAGTTTCCCCAAGAGATAAGGGCGCCAAAGATCCACTGCATGCAGAATAGCCAACATTTATTTTTCATAGATTGATTGGCCCAAATAATGTTCTGACAATTCTTTGTTGGTAAAGGACAAAGGTCTGCCCTCTTGGATAAGGACTGCTCCAATTCCTCTCTCACAAGAATCACATTCTAGGAGAAAGGTCTTTGTGAAATCAGGAAGGGCCAAGACCGAAGTATTGCACATAGTCACCTTCAATGCTTGAAAGTCCTTATCAGCTGCGGGGGTCCAAGTGAAAGAATTCTTTTTAAGTACAACAGTGAGAGGTGCCACAATATCTCCATAATTCTGAACAAACTTGCAATAATAGCTTGTTAAACCCAGAAAACCACACAATCTTTTAATGTCTTGGTGCGAGGTCAATCCTGGATTTCTTCAATCTTCTTATGATCCACCTGGACACCAGTCTTGCCAACAATATGACCCAATTACTTGACTTCCCAGGTGCCAAAGGCAGATTTAGAGTGTTTGAGGAAATCTTAACGCTGAGAAAGTAGATGAAGAACTTGATCCACATGGGAAAGATGGGATTGCCAAGTTTTACTATAGATAACAATATCATCAAAGAAAACTAAGACAAAATGACGGAGAAAAGGACGAAAGACATGATTCATGAGGCTTTGGAAGGTGGAGGGGGAAATACGTAGGATAAAGGGCATGAACAAGAAATCATAGTGAATATCATGAGTTCAAAAGGTGACCTTGGGGATGTCATCGTCTTGCATACATAGTTGGTGTTAGCCATAACGAAGATCATGTTTAGTGAAATACTTAGCACCACTCAACTCATCCAAGATATCGTCAATGACAGGAATGGGAAAATTGTCCTTGATGGTGAGTTTATTGAGGGCACAAAAGTAAGGGAACATGTGCCAAGTACCTTCTTTCTTAAGTACCATGACCACATGAGAAGAATAAGGGCTGGTACTGGGGTGAATAACACTCGCTTGTAGCAATTCCTGCACTATTTTCTCAATTTCATTATTTTGGGAAAATGGATGACGATAAGGGATAACATTAGGAGGAAGACTGCTAGGAACAAGGGGTATGGAATGATGATGGAAACCATGAGAAGGAGGGAGTCCCTGAGGAGTGGAAAAAACAACTTGGTGTTTGGAGAGAATAGCTTGGAGGTCATGATGCACAGAGGGTGTCTGAACCGCTTGAATAGAATGGAGTTGAGAAATAATACCAGAGTGGTCTTTCTTGAAGATATTTTCCATGCGATGGGAACTGATGATCTCAAGAGAACCAACTATGAGACCTTGTAAGTGATACATTTGTCCCTCTTGTTAGAATTGCATGGTTAATTCCTTAAAATCCATAATAATGGGACCTAAAGTGTCTAACCATTCAACACCCAACACAATGTCACAACCACCCATGTCAATGAAAAACATATGAGATTTCAAGTGGTAATGTACAATTTGAAGACATATATTTTCACAAAGCCCACCACATTTCATGGACCCACCATTTGCTATCATGATTTGAAAATTATTGACAACACGAATATAGAAATTGGTTTCTTGGGTAATGCGACAATGAATAAAATTGTGGGTGCTACCACTGTCAACAAGGATGATGACCTTCCTATTATTAATATAGCCAATGAGCTTGAGGGTTTGTGGAGAAGAGGAGACAATGAGAGAATGCAAGGAAATGAGTGGTTCAACTTCAGGTGGGTCAGTGGGCTCCTGGGTAGCATAAGTAAGGGAGGGCTCTTCAACAAGTGGAACTGTCACATATTCTTCAAGAACATCTTCAGAAATGGCCATAAATTTTTTTTGTTACTTACACTTGTGCCCTGAAAAATATTTTTCGTCACAGTTATAGAAAATACCGTTTAGTTGGCATTCAACGATTTCATCCCTAGTTAATTTATGGACCTTGATGGGAGTGATAAGGGGGTGAGGATTATTGAGTCGAGGGTGAGGAAAAAAGAGGATTTTTTGTTCTGGGAAAAAAAAACTTGTTGTCCTTATTTAGCATGTTTAGTAGCTTCCAACCAAGTCTCAGGGTGGGCCACGAGAACCTGGGATCAGATTTCATCCTTTATGCCATTGATAAAGAATTCACAGAAGAAATCATCTGAAATGCCCTCGTTTTGAAAGGCCAAATACTCAAAAGAAGTTATAAAGTCTTCCACTGTTCCTGACTGTTTCAAATTGGTCAAATGACCAAGATAGTGGGTATCTGTGTCAAAGCAGTCATAGCGCTCTGTAAATAACTGGGTCCAGACAATATACCCCTGATGTGAATTTTTACGTCATTTCCACCATTTCCATTGTTCAAGATCTATATAGAGGAAAACCTATGAAGTTTGTCCAACTCATAAATAATACCATGCAAAGAAAAATAATGCTCCATTTGAGTGACCCAACCCATAGGATTGGAGCCATCAAGTTGTTTACTTGGATGTGGAGAAGATGAGGGTCATGCTGAAAGGAGTTGGATTGAAAATGAAGAGAATGATAGGAATGAACAACATTTGGTTGGTCTGAGGAGGAAGGACCCGAAGGGCGGTTCAACAACTGGTTGATGGCATAATGGAGGATGTTAAATTGGTTCATGAATTTGGCTTCCATGGTGTCAAATTTGTGTTGAACTTGGGTCTCGAATTGTGTAAGGCGGTGTAAGGCGGTAATTAGTAGAGCCAATATCAGATGTCATATGTTGGATGGATTCATGGGCTTCATTGATGGAAGCTTATAGGTCTTGGTTGTGAGTGGTGCCCATTTGGAGAGGGGGAGTGCACGTAAGGAAAAATGGGTGGGTGGGATCACAAAAAAGAACTTATAAGTGATAGGTACCATGACGATTAGGGCGAGAAGAGAATTATAATGGAATAGGTGGAAAAATAGGAAAGATGAGAAGGGGTTGGGTGCATTGAAAAAAAAAAAATAGAAATGAAAGGTATGACTGCGATCAAGGAGAAAAGGGGAATCCAATGGGATAGGTCCCAAATAACTGTGTCAACGGGACCACTGTACTATTTTTAATTTTTTTTTATTTTATTTTATTTTTACTCTCACAGAGTTACACCCTGCCCTCAATAATACTGTAGTGAAGAAATTCCCAAATGCTTAACAAGAAGAAATGTGTATTAATTGTGTAACCAGAATGCAGAAGACACGGTTGTATGGAAATAGATCTTGTTTATTTTGTTTTTTGTTTTTGTCCCAAGGGGTAGGGTATTCAAGGTTTCTACAAAAGAAGGTTTGACCTGTGCTATAGCTCTCTGATATACCTGCAGGGTCCAACAGTAGTACTCGACCCAATATCTTAGGGCACCAACTAAGGAGGCTAGACCGTTCCCTTAGCCATACTACCTGACTACCCAATGCTAGAGAGTATATTCATGAGTGGTTTTCTCAGTGGCACTATAGCAATGAGGAAACCATTCAGTTTATCTATGGAGGGCTTCAGTAGATCTAGGCCGATCTATATACAAGTGATTTTTGATGCGCTACCACTCAAAGGGGTACCAACAGGGGTTACAAGGGTGGCCAACAGATGTGTGCTTGAGTACCTCTTGTATTTCTTGTGTGTATTAGTCCTCAACCATGATTTTATGTGTGTAATGACAGATCTATGTGACTTTTAAGACGTCATTATGCATCTCTACCCTGAAAAAATCAACCCACAATTTTCTTCCAAGGAAAGTTCTCTGATACCACTTGTAGTATTCCATATATAAAATAGTATGAAAAACATAAATATTTTATCTAGAAATGGAAGAACAACAATGATATAACCAAAAAAATACCAGAATAACACCAGAAGGAGAACCTTGATTAATTATAGCAATGTTCACTTGCCTCTTTGAGGGGGAAACCTCCAATAGAGCAGAGCTCTATTATAATAATATCCAAGAAAAAATTCTCATAAAATTTACTCTTATTTATACTAAATATATCTATCCAAAAGAACAATCTAGAGGAAGATTCTTCTAGAGGCGAAAGCTTCTATTAGGTCTTCTTACAATTGACTTGTTCCTCCTTATTGCTAGGCCTTATTAATATTGACCTTTATTGCTTGGAAATATATTATTCTACCCACTTGAGGGGCTATGTAGGTTAGGTGCCTAACAAATAGTGATAAATTTTCCTTGATGGGGAAATCGTAAGATACAAAACATTGAAGATGCAATGACAGTCATTGTATAGAACCAACTACGACCAAGTAACAAATTGTAATCCAGGGGCACATCAACCACTTCGATATCAACTAAAAAAGTATTACCCTTCAATGTCACAATGAAATATTGGAAGAGACAAGGAGGTTGGAAACCACGTCCATAAAACACTTTCAAGGTGGTAGGAGACTGGATAAGTTTAGGAGAACCAAGGTCTCTCCAACAAGGCAAAGACATGACATAGGTGGAGGCTCTGTCATTCAAAACAGTGCAATGGATGTTCTTTCCACCAACCAAAATTTGAATTTGGAATGTTAAGTGGTGGGAGAGTGTAACCTTGGGTTATAAACATGGAATTTGATAGGGTAGATCACATGTTTGAAAAAAATGGCCTATAATTTCACTATTCATAATAGGAATTATTCCATTAAACTGTGTTATTCAAAATCTACCTCTAATGTCCAATGAATACACCCAATTGCTTGGTTGGGAATTTGTCTTGTTGATCCACACGTTGGAAGCTCAAGTGCACCCGATTTGTTAACCTTGCCCACAAGTGTTTTCTGACGTTGCGTTATGAGTTGAAATGAGCTACGTTGACATGAAAGTATTTATTTTGAATAAGGTTGTGTGATGTGATAGATATATAAGTAATTAGGACAATGATGGAATTTGGTCACTTTTGAAAATTATTTAAGTTACACGAAAATTATAATCATCATGGGCCATGGCCAGTGCTCCCTTAGCAGGAAAACCTGGGGCTTGACATATGTTGATCTAGTTAAATGCTCACATATTCGATCATAGTAAAAGTTTTAAAAGTTTTGTACTACAAACACAAGAGTTTGGCAGACATTTTCTTCTTAGAGTGTGTCATCATATCTACAATGTAGAAGTCATGCATCATTTGTACAATGAAGAAGTCACATCGCCCTTTCTACAATAAGACCCTTAAAAATATATCCAATCATATTAGAAATAAATAAATTTAAATATCTAAAAATAAAAACAAAATTCAATATGTAAAGTTCAAATATAACAAATTGATAAAAAAAAATTAGTCAACTCCAAACTAATATGTAGTCAACAAAAATTCATTTTTATAGTCCTACTTTGGCAGGGACTAATAAGATGAATGCTATATTGAAAGGACATTGACATAACATCAAATACTTCATGATGGATCGCAACTCTGAAGTTTTGATTTTCCCTAAAAATATGGATTTCTCTTTCATAGAAGAGAACTTATGAAATAACCTGAAGCCTTTAGGTAGTGTGAAAGTTTAAAAATGCCTTGAAGGATTTCAAAACCTTAGACAATTAACACTTTTAAATAGTCCCATCGATGAGAAATATTTCATAAGTTTAAAGATCTTTTATGTTCAAAACTTTTGAGAAACCTTGAGGTTTCTGGGAAATTTTGAAAGAAAACATTAGAAAAGGTTTAGAAGAAATTGTGAAAGGCCAGGTTTAGGAAATATTTTATAAAATAACAAGGATCATGCTTTCTTATTTCCTCTAGTGAAATGAATGCTATATTACAGATGATCTAGATGGTAGAGGTGATGCTATATTACAAATAATTTACATGGTGAAGGTGAAATCTTTGCATGGTAAAGGAAATTACTTTGCATAGTAATGGTAAAGGTGAAGTCTCTGCATGGTAAATTAGAATGTTTAACATGGTGATGGATAAAGGAGTTACGATTTGATGAAATCAAATTTGAACTACCATAATATGATAATGGTAAAGGTTAAGTATTTGCATGGTAAAGGAGAATGCTAAACATGGTAATGGACAAAGAAGTTAGGATATGACGAAATCAAATTTAAAAAACCATAATAAATTGAGAAAATTCTTTACATGAAGTGCTCATAATCCTTGATGAACATACAATTGGAGGAAACTCTTGTAGGAAACATCCTAAGAGTTTCAATATTTATTATGTAGCAACCTGATGGACAACATTATGCACTCTATAAGTCGTCAATTATCCATTGCATAGAATTGTAAAAGACCTGGTAAAATTGTAATGCTTTCAAAATTTTAACTTTAAGAAGTGAAGAGTGTAGTTGTTTTTTATAATACAATAAGTACTATAAAAAAAATTAAGGATCCAATCTTGTCTTAAAGTGTATAAACATTGACAAATATTACAATTTCTTAAATGCCAAACATAGAGTGCTTGATAATATTTTTGTAAAGATATACAAATTTCTAAGGATTTCATATAGTTTCTATCAAATTTTTGTGAGCTTTATAGTAAAATAATTTTATTCTACAAAATTAGGGGAACATTTTAGAAAAACATGGAAATTAGTCTCATTTTTTTTTAACATGGAAAATCAACCTATGGGTTAAATTTAATCTGTAATATTTTCTCGTGAATATACATTGAACATCCTAAAATTTTGAGGTTTTATTATATGGAAAACTAGTAGGCTAACATTATGCACTACTATGAACTATTCACTGCACATAATTGAACTTGTGACTTTGAAAGTTCAAACAAAGACTTAAAGAAATAATTGTAAAAGACATGTTAAAAGTCATGTTTTCATGATTTGAACTTTGAAAACTAACGAATGCAATTACATTTTACAATAAAATAAAGAGATTGAAATGTATATTACCTCGACTAGGACTTCCTATTTCTTCAACTATTTTTCCCTATTTATCTCTGATCCTTCAACTATTCGACTTCTTCTTCTAACATAGCTTCTTCATAAGAACAATGCACTCGTTTGAGACATTGACATAGTGGAATGCAAGAATACCTAACCAATTTTTTGGTTGAAAGGTTAGTGACCAACATTAGATAATTTAAAACAGTCAACAAACGTTGCATGATTTGAAACCATAGCCCACCATACCACATGTATGGAAAGCATAAGATATGAAATGGAAACATATGTGTATGAATCTGAAATGTATTCCTATGAACCCGTTGTTACAATATGGCTAAGGGACGTGGCCACCGTTAACATAAATGGTCAGGTATGCGTATGAATTTGAAATCCCCTTGTTACAATGTGGCTAAGGGACGTGTCCACCATTAACATAAATGGTAAGGCATGTGTATGGATCTGAAATCCTCAGGTTAGACATGGCAACCATTAACATAAATGCTAAGGTATTTGTATGAATCTAAAATGTATGCCAACGATACCTATGGTTATAAGGTGGCTAAGAAACGTAGTGGCCATCAACATAAATGATAAGTTATGCATATGAATATGAAACATATTCCAACTAAACCATTAGTTACAATGTGTCTTAGGGACATGGCGGCCTTAACATAAACAATACGGTATGCTTATGAATATGAGAGGAATGCCACTAACACATGTATCATTACTTCACCTTCGTAGTAATCTTGGGATTTTTCTGTATGATGGATTTCTTGGGATTTGTGTCTATGATCATTTGAAAGTTCAATTTTAGGAGAAAAACAAAATTTAGTTTGAAAGTTCAATCTTAAGAAAGAAACAAAATTTACCTATCAAAAGATTTCAAAATACCTCAAAAAGTCTTAAAGGGTGTTTCATTTTCCATTCCAAAGTCATTTAGCTTTAAGTCTCCTCGAACGCCTTGTGGAAGATTTCAAAGTTCAATTGAAATCCAAAGTTCTCAAATTCCTTCGACAATTACTCAAATTTATTTTGAAAACTTGTCTTAAAAACACCTTCAAGTCATTTGGGAAATTTTAAATTTTATTCTTTAAAACCTTCAAGTCATTTGGGAAATTTTAAATTTTATTCTTTAGAAACTTCCTCAAGTCTCCAACACTTTGTTTTTTCGAAAGATCATTTGAAAGGGAAACTTTAAACCTTAGTAGAAGTCATTAAGATGATTGGAAGCTCTTTTTGGAAATATTTTTGAAAGCGCTTAAAAGTTTTTGGGACTTTTCAAAAGTCTTCGGGTTATTTTCAAAGTTTAATTTTGAAAAACCCTTTAAAATCTTTTGGAGCTTTTAAAATTTTAGATTTTGGAAAGCTTTCAAAGTTAGGATTTCTCAAATTTCAATTTTGAAAAACCTTATAAAGTTCTCAAGACTATCTCGAAGTTTAACCTTGAAAAGTTCTTGAAAGTTTTTAGAGGTTTTCAGAGTTTACATTATAGAAAATAGCTAAAGTTTTTTGGGACGTCCCAAATTTTAACTTTGGAATTCCAATGAAAGTTTTCAAGTTTTTCTCAAAGTTTAAGTTTGGAAATTTCTTAAAAAAATTTGGGGCTTTCTCAAAGTTTAATTTGGCAAATATGTTGAAAAGAGTACTTATAAAAGGAAGCTAGACAAGATATTCGTGTAGGCTTTAAAAAACTATAATGTTGAAGCTCAAGAGCCTATTTTCAGTTGCAATAACAAGGTGATGAACTTATCGTAACTTTACGCTCTTCATGATTGTTAAATGCCCACCAACTTTTATGTTTTCATATTAATCTAAGATGGAACAACTAAAGAATTTCAATTATCTTTGTTCCGATCAAAATAATATGTCGAGCTTCATTTTACTGTCAAATTTGTGATGTTTTTTTTAATGGTTATATGGCATTGCAATGTTCATCTTACTATGTCAAATTGCAATGTTCCTCAAAGGTAATGGCACATTGTGACGTTCATGAAAGGATATGTTGGAATTCAATTTTACTTAATGGTTATGTATCATTGTGACATTCATCTTGATTGACTTATGTCGACTTTTGATGGCACAAAATGTGACACATTTTTCAATTAAACATTTTCATGTTCTTTCATAATTACTTGGATGATAAGGTATTAAATCTCCATCGCGCGCCTGCTACAAAGCATATACCTATCATTTTCAATTCGTCAACTCATTTCCAAATCTCGTAGTCTAAATGTTTTATGAAATGACTATTTCCGGTGATATTTTTTGGGGACATTTGCCCGAAATCCAACAAGAAATTGTTAGATCAGAAGATTTGAGTGATTATTTTTGTATAATACAAGTGCCCCAAGAATTTTTCAGTATGTTGAATCCATTTCTGCTTTTAGAAATGGATTTTAAACAACAAAAATTAATGATTTCGTACAAATTTATATTGTCGGACTCCAACAAAAAAAACATTTCATTAAACAATTAGACAAAGCCTTTCCAAATTCACAAATCAATCATTACTCTGCCATGAGGTGATTGTAAGCACGTGTCAACATATCTATTGAGATTCTTTTGGGGGAACTGGTTTTACAAAATACAAATATATAATGACATAAATGAGGACAGTGAGGTCTCAGAGCATTAACGCATCCATCATCAATTATTGGGCAACACTGAGCAACGTACAATTTGATGAGGAATCCAGGGCCCTACGCGGGTATGGGACGGTACATCGATCATGTGTTTTCCGGGACAGCTCACCGACTAGCTGTGGTGGATGAGAGCAATTTCTCATCTCTGTATATATATACAGCCATCTTTTTAGTTGTATGAAATTTCTCTTCATATTAGATTGGAAATTATTGAAAATTTATCGGAATTTTGTACGGAATTAAGAAAAGTTGTCCATTTAAGTCACTCCTTGTAATATGTGAACATTTTGTTTCCCGTTCATTCTCCGACCATTCGGGTCATAAACGGATTTCTCCGTCAATCTATTACTCGCTCATGCCAGATTAGGTTTTGTAAATCGTAAGCAATTGGAAGTACGTGAAAAGTGCCTAAGTCTGAAGAGCTTGATTCTATACGCGGAACAGTTTTTTATACGCGTATGGGTGCTGGTGGACTCGGAAAGCTTCCACTGTTGCGCTGGGTTTTTCGATTCAATATGTATTTGTATTCTTTCCAATGGCAGTACAAAATTTTCATAATTATGGTAGATTTATTAATCATGGGTACATTTAATAGGTTTTTAGTGCTTAATCAATTTTGTATGGACAAAATTAAATATTGATGAAATATTCTTAGTATTCCCAATAAATCAATGGTTGTGATTTCAACCACTAACTTCTTCACTATTATAAAGACATCAGTTTACATGTTTATTTTTTTACTTTTACTTAATCATATTTAAAATTTACTATGGTGACTAGCTGATTGCTAAGTATGAGTGATTAGGGTTTCATTTTCTAGGTCAATCTAAACCTTTGGCCTTCACCAGCCACGTTTTGGACACACTGCCTCCTTGCCAACTCTTTCCGACTCCTTCAGTCCACCTCTAGGCCGTTTTGCAAGCCGTCTTTTTACAAGCCGTCCTTTCGACGTTCACCAACCTCAAATTTGTGGTTGTGCTAATTTTCACAGACAAACAACTTTTCTAAGAGCCAACTAACCCAAAGCGTGGTGAGGAAAACAAGCGGGGCATAGAAAGAGCCCCCAAATTCCGACGCTCCAGTGCGAAGAATACCATTCAAACGCCAGGTAGAAATGCATTCCCACTAGGGTTAACGATAAAATTGTTGACGCCCACTTCGAAGGAGACATTATTGTTGCTTTTGTTATTTTTTTTTATGATTAAAATTAGATTGAAATGAAAGGCGTTTATTACATGTTATAGTGCCATCATAATTATTGGGAAAGTGATATAATGAACGAAAGAGGAAACGCACAATTTGTACACTCACACATTGTTGCTAAAGTGATATAGCTAACATGGAAACCCCATCATTTGATACCTTATAATGTGTTATGGGATGGACAACAGTTTCAGACCCCCAATGTCAATAATCAAAGGAGTTTACTGGTATATTCGAAGGAGTAAATATGAATTATTATAACATTTTTTAATATTCACTCGAGAGAAGTTATATATAAACATTGCAATAAAATCTTTGTAGAGAAAATAATGAAATTGAAAGTTCAGATAATAAAAATATTATTTTTTTTTTATCAAAAAATTATAACCTAAAAAAACATAGCTCTTCACCAAAAAAACCTCTCCATCTAAGATAAGATGATGTTGCCCATCATAAACGATATTCAAAATAATTCAATTTATTTATTAATTTGAAATTACATTAAAATATATTAACATTTATAAATAATACAATAAATTTATTTAAATATATAAAATACCTAAATCCTTAATTTAATATTCTTAATAAATTTTTATAAGAAAATATTATTTATATGTTCAATTATTTTCTTAACTAATTTTTTAATAAAACAAAAAAATATTTTTTAATTATATATATATAAATAATAT
>ML807087.1:31682-64132 GCA_009831015.1 Picea engelmannii
GAAAACATCAGTGTGTTGATCTTTGATCTGGTTATGTGAGTGGTTACTGAAGGTGTTCGTCCTCTGTTGGAATACCTGTGTTGTCGAACATTGGGAGGGTTTAAAGGTTGCCGCAAGGAGTGCGTGCAAGAGTATTCAGAGAGAATTAAAGTTGAAAAGAAGGTGTAGTGACGAGGGACCGCAGGGGGATGAATTCCATGGAGAGAAGCACCTTGTTTAGTTATGCAGAGGTTCTTAGAGGAAGAACGGATGTCAGAATTCTCTGAGGAGAAACCGTGAATCCCCATGAGCCGTCAGATCTCATGAAAGAGCAGGGGGGATACGGCGAGTATTCCCAAAGGTTCTAAGTCCAGGAGGAGTAGGACCGTTGATCCAAGCCATAAGGGCCATTGGATTTACACGTGGGTTCTATATCGGGATTTTGTAGGTCGAAGTTCCATAAAATTTACAACGGGAATCGTGATATCACGAAACGCGAAGTCCCAAAGGCTAAGAGAACGGTGTGGGCCCACAAGAGTCAGCGAAGCGGACAGGTGGCGCACTATTGACATGGAGTCAAACTCTGTTGACCATTTTGGAGTTTCATTGAGTGAAGTTCCAAATTCATTGCATCAGGATTCGCGATATTGTGAAGTCCGAAGTCCTGACAGAAGTAAAGGGGCGTTGAAGAGTCAACCTTGTGAGCGCATCAGAATTTCGGACAATCGGGTTTCGGGAATCGCGGGAACAAGTTGCTTGACACCACGACCGCCGAAATCGTGATAAGGAAAAGTCCAAAAGAGAAAGAGGAAGGTTCAGTGTTGACTGTTTTCTGGTTTCGAAGATTGGAGACAAGGCGCTTGACCAACAGATTCGCGAAATTGCGAAGTTCGATCTCCCGAAGTACAAGGGGGAAATTATTGAAGTTGATTGTGGGTATAGATTTCCTGAAAGGGAAATAGAATAGCCGTTTCCAAAAGATCTTCGGGCCAGTGTAGGGGAAATATCCTATTGACGTAGACCTTCTGACCTGCAAGTTTAGTAAGGGGCGTGTGTCATCATCATTTGGTATCAGAGCCCATAAAAGGTTCTTTTCTTTCTGTAGCAGAGAAAGAGGAAATTCACCATGCCGCCAAGAAGAAGGGACAAGAAAACAACCGATCCACCAGAGGAGAGGGAAATGCCGAGAAGAAGAGGTAGGAAGATGAATGATCCAACCATGGAGAAAGAAATGCGTGATTTACGTGGTAGACTTGAAAACATGGAGACAACACAGAGATGCACAGTCAGTGCTGGGGATCTTAGGGATTCCGAAAGTGAAATTGAGGCTGAACATGAAGAAGAAGTTGCAGCTGAAGATGCAGCAAACAAATGTTTGATTAGAGCTATTGCAAGAATGGATGCAAGGGCAAAAATGGACATTCCAGTTTACGAGGGAAATCTAAATGCAGAGGAGCTTCTAGACTGGATTAGAGCTCTGGACACATACTTTGACTATGAAGATGTCGAAGAGGACAAGAAAGTCAAGCATGTTGTCACAAGATTGAAGGGACATGCAGCATTGTGGTGGGATGAACTACAAGCTAACAAACGCTGCAAGGGAAAGCAGAAGATCAAGAGCTGGGATAGAATGATCGCAAAGCTGAAGGAGAAATTCATCCCCAGAGATTATCAAAATACTCTGTTCAGGAGAATGCAAAACCTAAGATAGAAGCTGATGACAGTGAAAGAATACATTGAAGAATTCTACAAGCTGGACATCAGGGCAGTTCATCGGGAGAGCGATGATGAAAAAGTTGCCAGGTACATGAATGGCCTGAGATACGACATCTAGGATGAGATGAGCATGGTAACCATCCGAACGATGGAAGATGCTTATCAGATGGCTCTGAAAGCTGAAGAGAAGCTGAGCTGAAAGCAGGGTCAAAGAGGCCGAGGCAGAAGTCAGCCCAAAGGCAAATCAATTGCCCAGGATAAATATCAGAAGCCCAAGGAGGATTGGACGAAACCTCAGACTCGAACTGAGAGAGGTGGAACCTTGCAACGTGGGAAACATACTGAACAGAGTGGAGATTATGCTAATAATAATACTTTTCCTCATACGAGAGGTAGAGGAAGAGGAAGAGGTGGAGTAATAACCTGCTTCACATGTGGAAAGAATGGGCACAAGTCTTATGAGTGTCTAGATAAAAAGAAAGACAGAAGAGAAACTCACGTCGTTGAAGCACAGAGGCGAGATGTTGAGACAGAAGATGCTGAAGGCGGAAGATCGTTGATGATGCGAAAAGTTCTTTTGACACCAGAGAAGGAGGTGGAGAATTCAGTCCAAAGAACTAGAATTTTCCAAACTGCTTTCAAAACCAAGGATAGGGTATGCAAGTTCATTGTGGATAGTGGTAGCATAGATAATCTCCTTTCTACAAAGATGGTAGAAAAGATGGATCTGGAGACGATTGATCATCCAAGCCCATACAGAGTTTCGTGGCTACAAAAAGGACATCAACCAACTGTCACTAAACAATGCTTAGTTGAATTTAAGATAGGAGGATATAATGATAAGATATTATGTGATGTCATTCTTATGGATGTTTGTCATCTATTGCTGGGTAAACTGTGACAATATGACATAAATGTGATTCATGATGGGAGAATGAACACATACACCCTAGAGAAGAATGGGAGGACTCACATGTTACTTCCAATCAAGGATAAGGAGGTGAAACTGGAAGTAAGAAACAATGTACTTCTCATGAGTGGGAAGGAACTTCTTACAAAGGTTAAGAAGAAGGAGGATCCACGGTTTATTGTGGTCAGGAAACCAAAGATTGTTTTGACCAGCACAAGAGTGGATGATTTACCAGAAGAAGTCCAGGAATTGCTGGAAGAGTTCGCCGACATAGTAGTGGAAGAACTACCTCGTTCATTGCCACCGATCATAAGTGTGAGTCATCATATTGATCTCATACCAGGAGCCAGTTTTCCAAACAAATCCGCGTACAAATTGATGCCTCAAGAGAATGAAGAGGTCAAAATACAAGTCCAGGATTTGTTGGACAAAGGTTTGGTCAGAGAAAGCTTGAGTCCGTGTGTTGTTCCGATGGTACTTAGTCCAAAGAAAGACGGAGGCTGGAGGATGTGAACTAACTCGAGGGCGATCAACAAGATAACCATCAGGTACAGATTTCCATTGCCAAGGATGGATGATCTGATGGATTGCTTGAGTGGAGCAAAATATTTTTCAAAGATTGATTTGAAAAGTGGTTATCATCAAATCCGCATGAGAGAAGGTGATGAATGGAAAACAACATTCAAAACAAATGAAGGGTTGTATGAATGGCTTGTTATGTCATTTGGCTTAACAAATGCGTCGAGTACCTTCATGAGGTTGATGAACGAAGTCCTAAGGGAGTTCATTGGAAAATTTGTTATCGTATATCTGGATGACATACTGGTTTACAGTAAAACAGTGGCAGAGCATCTAAAACATTTGGCTACAGTGATGCAGAAATTATAGCAGGAGAAGTTGTTGATAAACATGAAAAAATCCTCATTCAAGAAGACGGAGCTCATTTACTTGGGATTTGTTATTTCTGTAGATGATTTGAGGATGGATCCAGATAAGGTGGAGGTAATCAAGAATTGGCCATCACCGAAGAATATTTTTGAGGTGAGAAGTTTTCACGGATTGGCTAGTTTCTACCGAAAGTTCATTAGGAATTTCAGAGGAATTTGTGCACCGATGATGGACACAGTGAAGAAAAGACACAAGTCTTTTCACTGGACAGAAGAGGCTGAGAAGATTTTTAATCTGTTGAAGAGGAATATTACGGAACAACCAGTTCTGGTGTTGTCGGATTTCCAAAATACATTTCAAGTGAAATGCGATGCAAGTGGGTTTGCAATAGGGGTAGTCTTGAGTCAAGAAGACGGGCTGATAGCATACTTCAACGAGAAGATAAAAAAAATGAAATAATCCACCTATGACAAGGAGTTATATGCTATCATACAGGCATTGAAGAAATGGAGGCATTACTTGATCCTGAAGGAGTTTGTCCTGTATAGTGACAATCATGCATTGTAGTTTGTGACTCAACAAGAAAAGTTGAATCAGAGACATGTCAAATGGATTGAGTATATGCAGAATTTCAATTCTGTAATTAAACATATTTCTGGTACTGCTAACAAGGTTGTTGATGCTTTGAGAAGGAAGTGTTTTCTATTGCAGGAGTTCAAAGTCAAAACGTTGGGTTTTGATGATCTCAGGAACATGTACGCAGATGATCAGGATTTTAACGAAGCGTATGAAGCAGCTGAGAATCCAATTCTCAGAGACAGAAGCCCATGGATAGAATACATGATCCAGGAAGGATTACTGTTTAAAGGTAATCAGCTATGTATTCTGAAATGCTCCATGAGGGAGAACTTGCTAAAGGAGGAAGACACTGGAGGATTGACAACGCACTTTGGTCAGGATAAAACGTTCACAAAGATGAATGAGTCATATTTTTGGTCGGGAATGCGAGAAGATGTCAAGAGATTCATGGACAGATGAATAATTTGTTAGCATTCGAAGGGGACGAAACATAATACTGGATTTTATAAACCATTTCCCATACCTGAAAGGCCGTGGGATGCAATCAACATGGATTTCATATTGGGGTTGCCAAGAACACAAAGAGGTTTTGACTCAATCTTTGTGGTGGTGGATAGATTTTCCAAGATGGTACACTTCATTCCATATCAGAAGACCAGTGACGCAACTCACATTGCAAATCTGTTTTTCAAAGAAGTCATTCGACTTCATGGATTACCAAGAAGCATAGTTTTGGATCGAGACACCAAATTCATAGGACACTTTTGGAGGACCTTATGGAAGAAGCTGGGAACTAACTTGTCATTTAGTTTGGCTTATCATCCTCAGACGGATGGACAGACGAAGGTGGTGAACAGAAGTCTGGGAGACTTGCTGAGGAGCTTGGTGAAAGAACACCATAGCCAGTGGGACAACATATTACCACAGGCAGAATTTGCTTATAACGAATCAGTTAACAGAAGCACGGGGAAGAGTCCATTTCAGATTGTGTATGCCATGCAACCGAGAGGAATTTTTGAGTTAAGGGATTCAAAACAGATTGCAACTAGGAGCGATAGTGTAGAAGATTTCGCAAAGGCGATGAAGGAACTTCACAGCCAGGTGAAGGAGCGTTTGCATAATTCTAGCCAGGAATATAAGCGCAGAGCAGATCAACACAGGAGACAACTTTAGTTTGAGGTTGGTGATTTGATTTTGGCACATTTGAGGAAAGAAAGGTTCCCAAGAGGAACATATAATAAGCTGAAGATGAAGAAAGTCGGACCATGTAAAGTCTTGAAGAAGTTTGGGACAAATGCTTACGAGATTGAATTACCCGATGGGATCGGAATTTCTCTGATATTCAATATCTCATATTTGTACGCATATAAAGCTGGGGAAGCAGGGACGGGAAATGAGCAGCCAGTGATCCAGTGGACAAAGCAGATGCCAGTTACAGATAAGCCACAGATGGAATGCATACTGGACAAAAGAATAAGCAAGAATACTAGGCGAAAGCAATATTTTGAGTATTTGATCAAATGGAAAGGCCATCTAGTTGAAGATGCCAGCTGGGAGAATGAGGCGGAGGTCCAGATGCATGGACAGACCGTACGCGAGCTCATGGACAAGAGCCCATGAAAATTTTCAAGTCGAGGAGTATGATGCAAGAGCATCTCAAGCGAGCCAGCACAGAGACAACGGACAGCTGGAAAAGCACCTAGCAAAAATTTTGAAATATCTTGAACCATTAATGAAACATCAAGTGGAGGCGCACTTGTATAATGTAATTGGACCTTGAGCGATTCGCTCTCATCCTTAGTAGATAGAAGGCATTTATGGTAGTTAATGCAAGTAGGTAGAATTGAATGTGTAGATTTGACAGTTTTAGAGTGCAAGAGGGAAACGGGATATAGACACCCTCATTGTATATTGTAACATAATTCTGGACAGCATAGAGGAGAAGCAGAGAGAGCTGTGTAGCAAAGTCCATGTACAAAAGTTCTGAATTAATACAAGAAAGTTGTGATTCAGACTCGTGGTGTCCATATATTCTCTGTGTATGCATCTTTGAATGTTATGCTCATGAATGGTTTACTCTTTCTATCATACAATTTCTTTTATGCTATGTATGAAAGATTTCATGTTGACTGTTTGAAATCTAAGAGGAAAGGGGAAAAGGAATGAGTTTCAATTGTTTCTCTATCTGAGCAAGAGTTCCTGCAAGGAGTTCAGTTGAGTTGTCTGGAAGGAGTGCGTCGACAAGATATTCAAAGTTTTATCTCTGAAAGCTCAGGAAAGATAGGGTAGCTTTTGTTCTCATTCACTCAAAAGTGCAGTTAGGCACAGGAGACGTGTAAGGAGTGTGCAGGCCAAGTAAAGTCTCAGAGTTGCGAACCTGAGCGAAGTATCAAGAGTCTGTTGTTGTAGGTGTGCGCAGAATCGAGGGAAGCCCAACGCTTGGGAGGGTTTAAAGGTTGTCGCAAGGAGTGCGTGCAAGAGTGTTCAGAGATAATTAAAGTTGTAAAGAAGGCGTAGTGATGAAGGACCGCAGGAGGATGAGTTTCGTGGAGAGAAACACCTTGTCTAGTTGTGCAGAGGTTCTCAGAGGAAGAACCAATGGTCGGAATTCTCTTAGGAGAAACTGCGAATCCCCGTGAGCCGTCAGATCTCACGAAAGAGCATGGAAGATACGACGAGTATTCCCAAAGGTTCTAAGTCCAGGAGGAGTAGGACCGTTGATCCAAGCCATAAGGGCCGTTGGATTTACACGTGGGTTCTATATCGGGATTTCGTAGGTCGAAGTTCCGTAAACTTTGCAACGGGAATCGCGATATCACGAAACGTGAAGTCCCAAAGGCTAAGAGAACGGTGTGGGGCCACAAGAGTTAGCGAAGCGGACAGGTGGCGCACTATTGACACGGAGTCAAACTCCGTTGACCATTTCGGAGTTTTGTGGAGTGAAGTTCTGAATTCATCGCATCAGGATTCACGATATTGCGAAGTCCGAAGTCCCGACAGAAGCAAAGGGGCGTTGAAGAGTCAACCTTGTGAGCGCATTGAAATTTTGGACAATCTGGTTTCGGGAATTATGGGAACAAGTTGCTTGACACTGCGATCGCTGAAATCGTGATAAGGAAAAGTCCGAAAGAGAAAGAGGAAGGGTCAACATTGACTGTTTTCGGGTTTCGAAGATTGGAGACAAGGCGCTTGACCAACGGATTTGCGAAAGTGCGAAGTTCGATCTCCCGAAGTACAAGGGGGAAATTCTTGAAGTTGATTGTGGGTATAGATTTCCCGAAAGGGAAATAGAAGAGCCGTTTCCGAAAGCTCTTTGAACCAGTGTAGGGGAAAGATCCTGTTGACGTGGACCTTCTGACCTGCGGGTTTAAGAAGGTGCGTGCGTCACCATCAACCTCCATAACCACCTCCCGAGAATTGAATTCAATGACTACTAGACTGTTCGCGCGAGTGAAGGGTCTCATGGCTGTGGGCTTGCAGTAATGGTTGGCTCCCATTCTTAATGTCGAGGAGATGAGAGCCAACCACCCTTATTTATGGCTTGGCTAGGTCCTATGAGACATGGCACGTAGGTGCAACGTGTCACCCTATCTGAGGTATAAAATGTCTTAGTTGAATTAATATGTTTTTTTTTTTTTTTTTCATTAATAATATTATATTATTAAAATTTTGTATTTTAATCTATAAATTTTAAGAAAAATATAAAAATATTAATAAAATTATTTTAAAAAATAAATTAAAAAGAAAATTATTTGTTTGTTTTTTTATTTTCTTAAAAACATAATTATGAAAATCAAAATTGATACAAATATTGTAAAATAGATACTTTTGTAGTGAAATAAATTTAAGAGAAAATGTTCCTCGAGATAAAGTCATTTAGAAAAAGTGTTTCATTTGGCTCTACTTTCTTTGTATCACAAATCCTGCATATTTTTCTATGAATTTAGTGAAAGTTAATGGTTCATTAACTTTCAGTTATTGTCAAAAAAAAATTTGAGATAATTTTTCCTTGAAATTTAGTTATAATAGTTCTTTTAAATGTATAGGTATTTTATGCTGATATATGTCTTTATCTTACATGGTTTGTTAAGGTTTACATGGATTTTACTAGAATTCAAGATAATGATATGTGTTTTTTTTCTTTAGACTTTATTATCTTATACATGTATGTGGCGTATTTAATCATAGCCTTAGTCTTTATGAGTAGTCTTAGTTTTAATGAATGGTAGTTGAGTATGTAAAAGTAAGGTGGAATAAGAAGGAATTTTTTTCTCTTAAAATGTTTTGTATATATTCACATTAAATGTTAATTTAAAAAAATCTATAACAATATTAATATTTTTAATTTTTCAACTCATCAAAATTATAGAATTTAGAAAAAAAATTCTCAAATTTTCCAAACATAGAAATAAAATTTTAAAAAATCCAAATAATTATTTACCAAGTTTCTTATAAAAAAATAAAATATATGTTAACAATCATTATCATCAAATTATTATTAATTATTAATAAAATTTCATACATTAAAAAAAAAAAAAACTTAAAATATTAATTCAAATTAAAATATCAAATTATTATTAATTCTTAATAAAAATTTAAAATATATATTAACAATGATTATCATCAAATTATTATTAATTATTAATAAAATTTCATACATTAAAAAATAAAAATAAAAAAACTTGTAATGATATGAATCAACCTAATAGCTCTAAAAAAAAATTAATATGTAACAACGACAACAATACTAATACAACACTTACACAAACACAAATTCATCATAATTTAAAATCCTCTAAACATAAGAATTTAGATCTTAATTTTTTTATGATTTAATAAATCTATAATTAATATAAATTTAAAATAACTATTCTAGAGCATTTGAATATTTATACGGTCAAACTCATTTTATAAACATATACAATGCAACTATATTATACACAAATAAACCCTATCATATAATATTGACATTATTATGGATAAAATATTCAAACAAATTCAATCTATCGACATATACAATGTAGCTTATAAATATACACGAATAAACACTATCATATAATAGATAAATTATTATGGATAAAATAGATATTTGATTAGTACATCACTGTAATAAGTGTAGATTACTCTAATAAATTTGACGCATATATATTTTCAAGGTTATTAAAACATTTGATTTGTAGAACAAGGGAGATGAATTATTTACTGGTTAGTCGCTACCTAATATTAAATTAGTATTGATTTTTTAACAAATAAATGTATTCAATTTTTGTTAGGCAACATTATATTTGTATATATAAGTAATATTCATATAAATTATATATAATAATAATAAAAAAAAAAAAAATAGCGTTGATATGAATTCACTTTTTATATATAGATTGCTTAATTTAAAAATATATGATTTGAGATATTTAATTCATACGTAATTAATTACGATTTTCATTTTTATTGGTTTAATTTTATCAAAAAAATTTAAACCTATTTTGTTGATAGGAGTGAGTGGGATTCTTTATGATCATGGGCGAAACATAAAGCTTGTATTCCCTTGGAGCACTAAATATGCAACAAATAACTAAGCATGCTTGTATTCCCTCTACCAAGGGTTGTGTCTTGGTATTTCAATTTCTAGGTCTTACGATGGTTAGGTCAAGGCCGTGTCTTTTATTTTCTTTCCTTGCCTTGCAATGTACCAAAATTTCTAGTTTGTGAGAGTGTGAGAGGGAAAGAGAGGAAGACAAAGAGGGAAGGTAGAGAGAGTGAGTGAGAGTGTGGGAGGGAAAGAGAGGAAGACATAACAGGGGATATAAAGAGAGTGTGCGAGAGTGTGGGAGTGATAGTGAGGAAGACATACAAGGTTGGCAGAGAGAGTTTGTGACAGGGAGAGAGAGGAAGACAGAGAGGGGGTAGAGAGAGGAAGGTAGAGAGGAGGTAGAGAGAGAGGTAAATATAGAAGAGAGGTGTATATGTAGGAGAGAGAGAATATATAGTGTGATGGAGGGGAAGAGAGAGAGGGAGGAGGGGGATAGAGAGACAGAGTGTGAGAGTGTAAAAGGGGGAGAGATAAATACAAAGAGGACGGGTAGAGAGAGTGTGTGAGAGGGAGGGAGAGGGAAACATAGAGCAGGGTAGAGAGAGGGAGAGTGAGATAAAGAGGGGAGAGGGAGAGGTAGAAATATAAGGGGGGTAAAGAGAGAGAGTGTGAAAGGAAGTGGGGAATACAGAGGGATACAAAGAGGGGTGTAGAGAGAGAAAGAGGGGTAGAGAGAGACTAAGACTAACAATCAAGAGAGAAAGAAAGTGTGGGAGAGAGGTGGAAGAGAGAGGAGTGGTAAGAGGGGAGGGATGCACCAAGGGGAAGAGGGAGGAATATATATATAGAGAGAGAGAGTGGGGAGGGAGATAGATATATAGTGGGTGTGAGAGTGTGAGACATGGCAAGGCAAGTTCTAGGTATATGTCTTTACATGTCTTATGATGTCTAAGTGTTTCCATGTCTAGGTATTACCATGTATAGGAGTGTGAGAGGGAGAGAGAGGGAGACAGAGAGAGGGGGTAGGGAGAGAGAGTGAGAGGAAGGGGGGGATAGAGAGGGAAGGGGGGTTCAGAGAGTTAGAGAGAGAAAGGGGGGAGAGTGGGGGGGAGAGAGAGAGAGGGAGGGTGATTCAAAGTGTGGGGGAGAGAGGATTAGATGTAGGAGAGAGCGAGAGAGAGAGAGGAAAGGAGGATTCAATAGCAAATAAGATATATACTATAATAATATGTACATGTTCCTAGAATGTGTGTACATTTCTACAACACATGGATGTTCCTAGAGTGTGTCGCCTTCCTAGAGAATGTGCAGATGGGTAGAGCACATGCACGTTCTTAGGAATGTGTGGATGTTCCTAGAGCATTTTCACATTCTATTGAATTCAAGACTTTTTGGGAAGGATTGAAAACTTTAGAAAACATGAATTCTAACTTGGTTGCCTTAGATTTAGGTTTGAGATGACAAACATAGTGGTCTGACTTGCAAATATATAAAAATCTCCATTTTTGTGAATAACTCTCTATATCTATGTTTTGATGTTATTTTTCTATACGCTATAAAGATTACTTTTTGATGAAACTACAGACATAGGTAGAGTTGAGTATGATCATTCCAAATATATATATTTTTATCTAAATTTAATATTTTTTGTTATTTTTAATCTATTTTTTTCTTTGCATATATCAAAATAATATAACACGTACCTCTTTTATTTATGTTATAACATTTTGTCAGCTTAACCATTTCTAAAATGCACTATATGTCGCACTAGAAGAGATCAATATATATGATCTAAAAAAAAGGAAATTATTTTGATCAACAAGACCCTATTAGCCTGCACGAACAAAATGCATTGTAATTTTGAGGATATATTGACTTTCATAATTAAAACTATATATATATATATAATTAACATTATAAATTTCCAAAAAATACATCTCACTAGAACAATCAATTTTATACAGTTAAATACAAGTATTTGGAATGATATTCCACCATTAAGGTACTCAACACCTGCATGAATGAAGACATATGCTTTATATTTTGCTGGAAAAATAACATACAATTGTTCGAAAAAATCAAATTTCACATAGTTATTCATAATATCTATGAATAAAAGTTGTAATCTCGGAAGGCTAATTCAATATCCTATGTTTCATCATCCCTCCAAGTTAATATATTGTTATTTTTCCATGGTTTCATTGCCACTAACGCATCATGATAGACCATCATTAGCTTGCACTCACCCAAATGCTTAAAAAGACTATGACTCTTGTGAGACCTAGGATCCTAAGTAGTGATATATATACTCAAAAATATTATGTCATCTATAAAGCCCATATTTGGAACTCAATGAGATCATTGCAATGTTCAATCAATAGAAACTGAAACCTATAAGTTACTAATGTGGAGATTCTAGAAATGGATATAGTAATACACAAGCATGTCATTTAATTATACAATCGAAATGAAACCTAGGTGTAATTATACATAAAAACTATTCTATGCATTGTTTAAAATGGAAGAGATAAATTGCATTTGTTATATATATATATATATATATATATATATATATATATATATAAGTTATGCAACAAATTCCATTTCAATCCCAAGTCATCCTAAAAATAGTCTTTACTCTGTTGAAGGCATGGCTAACCAAACATAAAATTTTCTACTTATTCAATAGACTAAATCAAGGTGGCACCATTATTTATGAGAAATCTAATTTGGTTGTTTCATAATGCTAATGAAATATATTGTATGTTAGTGATTGAAACAAATGAAAAACCCCATTAAATTTTTCGAACATCCAACCAGTAAATAATGTACCCATACCTATGGTGCTCTTCATAAATTTTGTCTAAATATAAACAATATATTTTAATTTTATAGAATGCTACATTTCTAGGTGGTGTAGTTCCACCATAAGGAATTCTTGTTTTGGTACAAACCCTATCAAGGTTGTTTTAAATTTAAAACTCTCATTACATTTCATTTTAAAAATGTTTCAAAACAACATAGTCTTATTTTCTGAGCACTTATTTTTTCCAACTGTGAAAATAAACCTCAATCTCCAACCCAGATAGATCGTATATTTTTAAATTCCATTGTAAATGGATTCATCACAAAATAATTGTTTATACATGAATATATTTAACTAAAAAATCATGGATCCAATTGTGTCGTCACTTTTGTTTCTTGAGTGTATAAATATGTAACATCCTTCCCTTGCGCACACCCGATTTGACTTATTATTTGAGGACACTTGCGTGCAAGTGATATGGTTCATGATATGATTAATTGTTTCTTTTATGGATTATGATGATGTTGTGGATATGATGATATGTTATTTGATTATATTTATATAGACATGTGTTATTGATTGGTTTCTCCTGAGTGTGCAGAAGTCTGGACATAGTGAGGATGTTGATGGCATCGATGGACCTCCTTGGACTCTGGATCAAGTCAGGGAGTGGACTGTTTATGGTTTGAGTATTTTTGTTATTGCATAGGTGACATATGATAGGTATACTATGATGATTATGGATCGATGACATATTTTGTTGATGGATGTAGGATGGCGATTGATTTCTAATCATAATCACATTTGGAGTAAAGAGGTCATGCAAGACAACCAGATATGTTGAGGGAGAGGTGTGGCAGCAACCCTGCCACAACTTACTAGCACTCTCATCGTGGCTCAAACCGTCGGTTAAGGATTACCTAGTTCGAGAGATCCACGATGTCACGAGGGAAGACTGAGACAGTCGCTCACGAAAATTCTAAGGGGCACATAATAAGGCATGGTCCTTATTCCTCAGAGGCCCTTAGTCTCCCACAAGGTCTCCTGACAGAGTATTGACTCCAAGGGCAGACGTCTTCTAAAATCAGTCAAAATGCGAGTGGCACCCTTGAAGCACGTAGTGGGTCTTGAAGGGCACGTCGCATAAATGAAACTTGAATGTAGGTAAGTGGCACCCTTGGAGCACGTAGTGTGTCTTGAAGGGCACGTCATGTTTTTTAACACTAGTAAGGCAATGAACCTAAGTACCTAGAAAACAATATCTCATTTTGATCGCATAAGCTATAAGATAATTGTTGTTTGAGTAAAGTTTAAAAAATTATAAAATTTCCCTTAAAAACAATTTTGCTAAGCCTACTTGAATTTAAAGACTAGGTCTAAGTAGGACATGAGAACAAAAAAATTAATTAAGCAATTAACAAAGCGGGGATGAAGAAAAATAGGGGTAAAAATTTAATTTAAAAATTAATGGAGGATTAAATTATTTAAAATATTAATTGTTGTTTTTTGTGCAAAACTTGCTAATTTCGAACTTAGACAAAAGAGGAAATTAATTGCAAAAGGGATGTGGAACATAGAAGGAATCTAGTATATAAAGAACTTTCTTAAAATGAGCTCAACTAAGATTTAAGAAAGGCGTCAGTCATTAAGGTAATGTGAGGGAATAAAGGGACATCGATGAACATTTTTAGAAATGCTTTTAGGTGGGTGAGGGAAATTGGAAAATTAATTTAAGGAATTTAAGGAATTTCTTGTGCAACTAAGGAATTGGATGACAAGTGTACGAGAAAGAATATTCCTAATAAAATTTAAGAAAATGAATTAAATGTGCATTTTGGCATCTAGTCACTAAGATAACTCTATAAAAGAAATGAAAGAGGATGGGAATAGATCACGATGGGTATGCACCAGAATTTGTCTTGGCTTATTTTTCTTGTGGGAGTTGGAATACTCAGCGCGAATATAGAGTGGTAGATCAACCTTGCAAGGAGAGCTAGGAGCTAGCTTCTGTGTGGTTGTGTGCGTGGCCCCTTTGTGGCTCGAGCGGCTCAGGGGGAAGAAGCGTACCCTAGCATTGGGTGGGAGGTACCGGTGACGTCTCAACAATTAGCAAGTTGGAGCGAGGAGGAGCGCCAACTGCCGAAGAACATCAACAAGTCCATCGGCTAGTTACGGTACGCATGTGTAAAAAAATGCATTGGTAAATTAGTTTAAATTTTTTTATATGGATTGGTATGTTGATAAATCGTAGCAGATTTTTTGTACTGGTTGTGCATTGTGCAACACCATGTTTATTAGTGTTTCAATTAAAAAGATGTTGGAATATAGCTGTAATGTGAAAGAATACTCTTGTCAAATTTCTCAAATATTGATGGCTTGTAAACTGGAACATAAATTTATGAGTGTAATCACTTTCCATCTTTATCTGACGGCGTGAAAGTATTTTAGTTGGTTCCTTCGAAAACTTTTAAAGTCCAAAAACGCTACCCTTGGAGTGCTGCAACAACGCCCCCGAAAAAAGAAACAGGTTGTCCCGAAAAAAGAAACTGGAATTACAACCTGTCTGTAACAATTTATCGTAGCTATTGGGTCATCCCTTAAGATCCTTAGAACGATTAAATAGTTGTTGTCGAACTTAAGGATTACTCTTAAAAAACGATGATTATCAGTGGAATGGAGGGTGCAGAAAAGTTTCTCTGTTTCGTAGCCTTGCGTTGCATGCAAGAGAATCTTTTTCGTGGTTCCCTTCCCACCAACTTAAAACGCCCTCACTGTGAAATGATATTCGTTGCTGCATATTACCCTTCCCTTCGGATTTCTTCCTTCTCATTATAGTCGGACAACATTGTTTCTTAGAAATAATAATCAGGCAGTGTAGAAAAAAAACGAGAATATTTTAGTTCTTGATCGAAGGAATAAGCGAAGTCACCTTGGGCACTTTACTCTTAGCGTTTTCTAAATTTTGCACCAGGGTTCACATTTAGCGGATTGTGGGAACCTTGTACATTGGGCATTTTTCCCCAGACAACTTATATTGGCGTCCTCTTACAAGTACTTGGTACTCGTATCGGAGTTTTCTGTGGAAGGTGAGTTCAACAGTGATATGGTTGTAAAGATCACCACGAAGAAGAGTTGAAGTTTTAGTTGAGATGACCTTCGTGTAGATAGAAAATATCTGGACACTATTCAAAGTTCAATACGAGGGTCTCAAGGTTTCCTTACATTTTTTTTTCTCTGTGAAATGGCTTGGAGGGAACAAATACAACAGATACAACAGGTTGCTTCTGTTCCTTTCTGCGTTTTTCCTTACATGGAGGAACCGGATTCCATCTCTGCGTGAGGTGCTTAATTTTGCCCAACATTTTTGCTTCTCTTCTTGGCATTTCCATTTCCTGGATTCATCTCTGCGTATGGAAATTAACTTCCCCTCGCTTAGGGTTCCCTCATGGTGGGATTTCCTTGCGTATCAATCAATTTTATCTCTGCATTAATTTAGTTCTTAATCTCTTCCTTTTTCCTTGAGAGGGACTGCATTTCCTCAACTGTAGCTGCGTTTTTCCTTCTGCTTGATATCCGCTTAGGGTTTAGAGACTCGTTAACACTACTTAAATTACATCCATCTTTATTACCTCCTCTTTATTTCCTAAATTTTATTCTAATTTAATCATTACTCGTGCAATTGCTTTTTAGTCCCTACATGTCTTGGGAAGGGACTCTTAGAGACCATGTCACATTTATTATGAGTGTTGATGATAATTTCCCTTAAATAATTCATGATGCTCAATTATTGCATTTTCCTGATGGTTCGATTTAACGATAAGGTTGATATTTGCATGTCACTTTGGCTAACCTTCCCTCAATCCTTGATTTTCCTTGCTACTCCATACTACTCTAAAGTGGGATTCACTCCCTTCTTTTAAAAGAAAAACTTATGTTTGGTCATACTCTTAATATAATTTGAACTCTACTAATATCCACTTTAATGTGTTCGCAACCAACCACTCTTCCCTTACTTATTTCACTTTTGAATTGATTAATTAAGTGTTTTAATATCTTGAGCCCCTGAAAATAAGGTAGATTTCTCTTACGCCATGAATAAAAATGATGTGTAGTTGATTGAGTGATTAGACTCTCTCGCTCCTTGTATGGAATGTGGATTATGATTGGTTACGAATTCGTTAATCTTGCTCCTTAAATAAAGTTGAAGTATGATTGTTTTAATAATTATATTTTTTCACCACTCAAAATTACTATTATTGATGAAGTTTGGTAGTAGATCTTGTGCGCCATTAAAATATCGTTGTTATATAATTGATTGAGCATTTATATTCTCTTGTGTCGTGTTGTTAACTTGAAGTAGATATCTTGTGCCGTGAACTTAATGTGATTTATGATTGGATTGTATTTAGATTACTTGCGCTCTGAATTTAATAATGATGTATGACTAGTTCAATAGTTAGACTTCTCGTGCGTACTGTAAAGATAATGTAATGAATGATTTTGTAGACATTAGACTTCTTGCGCAACGGGAAATGTAATGTAAGTATGTTGTTCTAGATAATAGACTTATTGTGCGCAATAAATTATAATGTAAGGGGTGCTTGTTGTAGACATTAGATGGCTTGCGCGAATTAAAATATACCTTAAATGTATGCGATTTAACAATTATTACTTGCGCCATTAAATCCATTTATGTATGATGGATTAATAAAATTCTTTCCATTGCGCCATTGAATATTGATGTTTCCTCATTGGATTAGAATTTTGTTACTACTGCGCATTAAATATTATTGAGGTATGATAGATTCATTAATTGTAATCCCTTGCGCCTTCCGAAATAAAGTCGATATCTCATGCGTTTTGAATTGTTGATGTGTAAATGATGGATTAATACAATAGAATGCTCATACACAATTCAATAATGAGATGTATTACTAGTTCAGGTACTAGACTCCTTGCTCGCACTAATATTTTATGTTGATGAATGATCGTTTTTAGAGGTTGAATACTCACGTGCATTGAATATTTATTGTTGATGTATGAATGATAAAGATGAGGATTACTATTGCGCGTTGATTAATTGATGAGTAGGATTTAATATTGTTCTAGATGATTTGGACTTGACTGTTAGTGGGATGTAGATACCTCCTTATTCCTCAGAATAATCGCCAGCATTGAGACCTTAAATGGTCAAAATCGATGGGAACTTGGGCTTGAGCGTTGCTTATGTGTCCTGGAGGTCCTAACCTTGCAGGGTAAGTTGGGTGGATAGTCATTTCATATTCATTATCTGATTGAATGTTTTTGTAAATTGATTCAAGATGATTATGATGTGCTAACCTACTACTCTATTTATGTTATGTGTCGCTATCCTTCGTAGATGTGTTGAATGCATCGTTAGTGATTTCTTTGGTGAGTATATGGTACCTCTTTTACTTATGATGTTGTATTTTAGGCAGTGTTGTGATCTTGTGTTGATGTTAATTTCTTATTGCAAAAAATATATATAAAATTACCTAGTGCTCTGCTTGTTGTCATTACAAAAGGGTTGTTACATATGGTATAAAAGTGGGTTCAACCCTGCGACTGTGGATAGCCATGCTTTCCACTAAATTATACACTTGAATTAATAAATTAGTGATAATTAAAACTTTAACCTTTCCATGATTTACTCATGGTTAGAGGACGCTATGAAGGTTCATGTCATGGTTCCAGGGGAGGAGGCGTGATGCCTCCAGTAGCACCCATGCGAGAGGGGTCAAAACCCAAGGAGAAGAACAAATCTTGAGAATGAGAGGATTGTTGCGCAAGATGTGTTGGGTATGACAAGGTCCTTCCAAGAAAATATTAGAGTCCTTGACTAACCGTCTGTACTGAGTTAAGGCCAGGATGGTTGTAGCCATGAGGGTCCATAACGTGCCCCGGCCAGTACTGGTAGCTTTCACGAGGAACTCTAGAATATTAAGTTCTCGCGTTCGCAAGTGACACAGACGGCTCAACCATTGAGGCATGGCTGGAGAACAAGGCAATGTGCTTCGCACTTCATGGTTACGACCTCCAGCAAGAAGGTCTGCATGGCAGTGTTCAGCTAAAGGGTAGCACTCTTCTAAGGTGGAAGACGTTGCTACCTCAACTAAACCTGGTCGTCAGAGCCACGTTATGGGAATAGTTCGATCAACGGTTCCGGGAGAAGTAATTGTAAGAGGAATTCATTGAGCACCAACTCGATGAGATTCACGCCTTATGACAAGGTGGTCATACGATGCCAGATTTTGAGATTAGATTTATGAAGATACTCCAGTATGCCCCACATCTAAAATTAGTGGAGATAGAGGTCGACAAGTTTGTGTGGAGCCTTAACTCTAGCTTCATGCAAAGGTGAGGGTCTAAAGACCTCGGACGTTAAACGATCTAGTCCAGTACACCTCTTAGATGAAAAAGAATTTATCATGGGAGTCAGGGAAGGACTCCTACAAGACCGTCTGGACTGATGACATCTGGTGCACAACAGCCTCAGACACCAACCAGACAAGACAACTTGGTATAAATATACATATCTAGAACCCTTGTTCACAACACCATGATGATGGGTTCCTCAACAGAGAACCCCCTACAGGTGGGCCAACAACTACTACATAGGGGACCTGGAGTACTAGACTGAATACCAGATGTTGGACATGTGGAGACCCACATTACCAGCGAGGTTGTCCATTTGAGAGGGCCAGAGCGGACGAGTCAACAGGACACAATACCATTGTGAATATGGGAAAGGCCCATAGGATTCATTACCGCGGTGAATAACCACAAGGACGAGCACTAGTCCATTGTGCTCGAGGCGTCAGGTACCATCGCCAACCAAAATTTTAGTATTTGTTAGATCGTGGTGCTATAGAGAGCTCTATTATAGTACCACGCTTATGGGATTATGTAAGGGCATTGGACTAAATGAGTTTAGTTTCGTTGAAGTGGGGTTGGGTGACAACCAGAGGGTTGGAGGAAGGGGTATGAACTCTCGCTTCAACCTGGGGAATAATTTAATGAAATTTGACCTACGTTACTAACTTAAGATCTTATGATGACATGATAAGTATGAACTGGTTGGAATTGCATGATACGATGCTCAAACAGTGAGGCAAGCGGTTGAGTTGAACTGAAGATGAGGGAAGGAGAAGAGTTATTGTAGGAATAAAATAGGGAGTATCCCTGAGGTTCATCCCTTCCTTACAACTACGAAGGAGCATGCACAAGGGATGAAAGATAAATGCACTCCTAGAGTTGAATGACAAGGGCTTGGCGGAAGTATTAGAATACCTTCTTGTAGTATGAGAGTTTGTAGACATGTTCCCAGAAGAGTTACAGGGTTTCCTCCAAAGGAAAGATGGACTTTACCATTGACCCAAAACCTAGAACCAAACCGATAGCAAGAACACCTTATCATATGTCGACCCCCGAGTTATAGTAGTTGAAAATGAAACTTAAGATTTTTTGGACCTAGGACTTATACGTCCAAGTGTGTCATCATGGGGTGCACCTGTTATTTTCATACAAAAGAAGGATGGGTCATGGAGACCTTGCCTTGACTACTATCAATTGAACCAATATTTGTTTCCAAGGATATACGATCTATTATTCAGATGAAGGGCGTGACGGTGTTTTCAAAGATCGACTTGAGATTAGGGAATCACTAGTTACAGATCAAGGAAGAAGACATTCCTAAGACCACATTTAAGATGAGGTTTGGACACTACAAGTTTCTGTTTTTACTGACAAATGCCCCAGGGGTATTCATGAGCTTGATGAATGGGGTGTTCCTCGAACACTTGGACAAGTTTGTTCAAGTACTCATTGACGATGTTGGGATTTAATCTCAGATGAAGGAGACCAGGAGGAACTTTTTCGCCTGGTACTACAGTGTCTATGAGAGAACAAATTATTTTGGGAAACTATCGAAATGCTCTTTTTTAGGGCATGCCATCTTCAGCAAAGGTATCACTTTGGATTCAATGAAGGTAGAGGATATCATGGAATGACTTGCATTGACGAATGTCCTAGAAGTGCATAGCTTCATGGGTTTAGTGGGATATTATCGACGGTTCGTCGAGGGTTTCTCGAAGATAGAAAATCCGATTATGAAATTGCAAAAGGAAAAAAGGAAGTTTGTATGGACCAAGAAATGCATGGAATAATTTCTAAGGCTCAAGGAGGTGTTGACGATAGCGTCGATACTAAGAGTCCTTGACATGGACAAGGACTTCATGGTATGAATAGATGCATCCAAGGAAATCTTAGGCAGAGTCTTGATGCTAGACAATCGAGTGATCGCTTACATCTCGAGAAGTTAAGGAATCATGAGGAGAACTACGCGACACAAGAATTGGGGTTAATAGCCACTGTGTATGCCCAGAGAGTGTGGGGACACTACCTGATTGGATGGAATTTCGAAGAAAAAAATGGACCACTGTGGTTCGCAACACATTTTTATGCAAAGTGACTTGAACGCGTGGCAAGGGCGTTGGTCAGGAATGCTTAGCGAGCACGATTTTGAGATTACTTGCATAAAAGGAACCATGAAGAAAGTTGTGGATGCATTGAGTCGAAGACCACACATATTGTCAGTGGTGCCTCTTTAGATGAATCTTCATGAAATGATTCTAACTATAGTGCGACGATGACTGGTATACAAGGTTAAGGAACTCTATTGGAAAAGACACCATATTGGTTCCAAATTGAGGGATATATTGTGGATAATGAAAAATCATTGAGATATAGTACCACATTTATTTAGCGTCAAATGACGATTTGAGAAGTTTTGATCTCATACAAAGCACATAGAGCAGTGTACATGGCTCATCCAGGAGTCATGAAGATGAGGAAAAACCTTAAGCCCTTATTCTTATGGAAAGGAATGAAGGTGGACATAGTCAACGACGTGGCAATATGTCTATAATGTTAGAAAGTGAAGGCTAAACATAGACATCCAGTAGGATTACTACAACCACACGATATTCCAGAATCAAAATTGGAGGTCATTTCGATGGATTTCATTGTTGGATTGTCGCTAATGGCAAGGAGGCACTACCCAGTTTTCTTGGTAGTTGACACTCTGATGAAGAGTGCTCATTTTATCCCTGTATGTATGACGTATCAGACACTTGACATAGCTAGATTCTTTATGAGGCACCTGACATAACTAGTTTGTATCAACATTGAGTACCAAAATATTCATATCCTATAAGGGAATTGGGGTTTGTAAGACAATTTTGGACGAGTTTCCCAAGAGGCCTTGGGAAGACCACTGAACTTTAGTAGAACATATCCCTGAGATAGTCAAGTTGACCAAAGGAACGAACCAAATTTGGAAGTTTGTGTTGTGTATGTGTGTGTTGGAACAATGGAAACATTGGGAATAGTTCTTGTCATTAGCTGATTTTGCGTGCAACAACAACCATCAAGGTACCATTAAGATGGCATCGTTGTGTTTCTCTACGGGCGACCATGTCACACTTCTTTGAGATGGGATAGAATCGAGGAAGGGGGTCCTGGTAGGACCAAAAGAGATCCAAGTAATGGAAGAACAAGTACAAATGATATGAAAAAGGGTTGGAATAAACACAAGATCGACAAAAGGTTTTTTCCGATATGCATCGCATGACCATTTGTGGAGGGCCTAACAATTATTCGTGCCTCATTCTTTGAGGCGTATGAACAATGTTTATATTGTATATGTGTGTGAATTTAGGTCATTGATCCTACGCTTGTGATTGACATGATTTATGGGAGGATGTTGGGTGAGGGTGCGCTCACAGCAGATCCAATCCGCATTCTGAACCATCACATTCGAAAACTATGATGTCGAACTGTTGATTAGGTCAAGGATCAGTGGGACGATTATAGTCCACACTCGGCTACCCAGGAGGATGCATATGATATGCATCAACAATTTCCATTTTTTTTATGGCTAGACCTTTAGATATTGTCAGATACTTTATTTATGCATTTATATACTGTGAAACTTCGAGACAAAGTTTAAAAAAAGAGGGGGTGTAGGTAACATACTTCTCTTGTGCACACTTGATTGGACTTATTATTTGAGGACAGTTGCATTTAAGTGATCTGATTCATGATCGGATTGATTGTTTCTCTTATGGATTATGATGATGTTGTGGATATGATGATATGTTATTTGATTATATTTGTATCGACATGTGTTACTGACTGGTTTCTCCTAAGTGTGGAGGACTCTGGACAGATTGAGGATGTCAATAACATTGATGGACCTCCTTGGACTCTGGATCGAGTCAGGGAGTGGACTATTTATGGTTTGAGTATTTATGTTATTGCATATGTGACATATGACAGGTATATTATGATGATGATTATGGATCACTGACATATTTCGTTGATGGATGCAGGAGATTGCTTTTTAATCAGAGTCACATTTTGAGTAAAGGGGTCATCCACGATGACCAAAGATGTTGAGGGAGAGGTGTGGCAGCAGCCCTGCCATAGCATACTAGCACTCCTGCCATGGCTCGAATTGTAGGTTAACAATTACCTAGTTCAATAGATCCACAATTATATGAGGGAAGACTGTGATAATATCTCACGAAGATTCTAAGGGGTGCACAATAAGGTAGGGTCCTTATTCCTTAGAGGCCCTTAGTCTCCCACAAGGTCCCCTGACGGAGTATTTACTCCAAGGGAGGCCATCTACCAAAATCACTAAAAAGGCGTGTGACGCCCTTGGAGCATGTAGTGCATCTTGAAGGGCACGTCGCATAAATGAAACTTGAATGAAGGTGAGTGGAACACTTGGAGCACGTAGTGTGCCTTGAAGGGCATGTCGTAGTTTTTAACACTAGTGAGCCAATGAACCTAGGTACCTAGAAAACAATATCTAATTTTGAACTAGTCAACCTTAAGATAATTGTTGCTTGAGTAAAGTTAAAAAAAATATAAAATTTCCTTTGAAAAATATTTTGCTAAGGCTAGTTGAATTTAAATACTAGGTCTAAGTAGGACATGAGAACACAAAAATTAATTAAGCAATTAATAAAGGAGGGATGAAGAAAAATGGGGGGTAAAAAATTAATTTAAAAATTAATGGAGGATTAAATTATTTAAAAAATTAATTGTTGTTTTTGTGCAAAACTTGCTAATTTCGAACTTAGCCAAAAGGGGAAATTAATTGAAAAAGGTATGTGGAACATAGAAGGAATATAGTATATAGAGAAATTTCCTAAAATGAACTTAGCTAAGCTTTACGAAAGGCGTCAGTCATTAAGAGAATGTGATGGAATAAAGGAGCATCGAGGAGCATTTTTAGGAAAGCTTTTAGGTGGGTGAGGGAAATTGGAAAATTAATTTAATTAATTAAAGCAATTTATGGTGCAACTAATTGATCAGGTGACAAGTGTATGGGGAAGAATATTCCTAATAAAATTTAATAAAATGAATTAAATGTGCATTTTGGAATCTAGTAACTAAGAGAACTCTATAAAATTAATGGAAGAGAAGGGGAATGGATCACGAGGGGTATGCGTAAGCTTACACTGCCGGAATTTTTCTTGACTGATTTTTCTTTTGGGAGTTAGGATACCTAGCTTAAATAGAGAGTGGTAGCTCGACCTTGTACAATCTTGGAACTATCTTTTGTCCGGTTGTGTGCATGGCCCCTTTGCAGATCGAGGCGCTCAGGGAAAGAAGAGTGTCCCTAGCGTTGGCTCGGAGGTACTGGTGAGGTCTCAATGATTAGAAAGCAGGAGTGAGGAGGAAAGACAACTGTCGAAAAACATCAACAAGTCCATCCACTGGTTACGGTATGCATGTGTAAAAATTTGCATAGGTAAATCAATTTTTTTTTTTTTTATGGATTCGTATGTTGATAAATTGTAATGGATTTATGGTACTAGTTATACGTTGTGGAAATCCATGTTTATTAGTGTTTCAATTAAAAATATGTTGGAATATAGAAGTAATGTGAAACAATCATGTTGTCAAATTTCTCAAATTTTGATGGCTTGTAAACTCGAACAAAAATTTCTGAGTGTAATCACTTTCCATTGTTATCTGAAGGCATGAAAGTATTTTAGATGGTTCATTCAGAAACTTTTAAAGTTAGTGTTTTCTAAATTTTACACTAGGGTTTGCATTTAGCAGACTATGGGAACCTTGTACATTGGGCAATTTTCCATAGACAATTTAGCTTGGTGTCCTCTTACAAGTACTTGGTACTCGGATGGGAGTTTTCTGTGGAAGGTGAGTTCAACAATGATATGGTTGTAAAGATCACCATGAAGCAGAATTGAAGTTTTGGTTGAGAGGACCTTCTTGTAGATAGAAAATCTTTGGACATTGTTCAAAGTTTAATACGAGGGACTCAAGGTTTCCTCACATTTTGTTTTTCTCCGTGAAATGGCTTTGATGGAACAAATGGAACAAAGTAGTTTCCTTTGATCCTTTTTCCTTTTTTCCTTACCTGGTGGAACCATATTCCATCTATGTGTGAGGCGCTTAATTTCACCCAGGATTTCTGCCTCTCTTCCTGGCATTTCCATTTCCTGGATTCATCTCTGTGTATGGAAAATAAATTAACCCGACTTAGGGTTCACTCCTAATGGTTTTTCCTTGTGTATCAACCAATTTTGTCTTTGCATTAATTTAGTTCTTAATCTCTGCCTTTTCCATAAGAGGGACTGCGTTTCCTCAACTGTAGCTGCATTTTCCCTTCTCTACTTGATATCCTCTTAGGGTTTAGAGACTTGTTAACATGAATTAAATTACATCCATCTTTATTACCTCCTCTTTGTTTCCTAAATTTTATTCCAATTTAATCATTACTCGTGCAATTCCTTTTTAGTCCCTACATGTCTCAGGAAGGGACTCTTAGAAACCATGTCACATTTATTATGAGTGTTGATGATTAATGACTCTTAAATAAGTTATGATGCTCAATTATTTCATTTTCCTCGGTGTTCCATTTAAGGATAGGGTTGATATTTTCATGTCACTTTTGAGATATAAAGCTAACCTTCCCTCAATACTTGATTTTCCTTGATACTCCATACTACTCTAAAGTGGGATCCACCCCCTTCTTTTAAAAGAAAAAATTATGTTTGGTCATACTCTTAATATAATTTTAACTCTACTAATAGCCACTTTAATGTGTTCGCAACCAACCACTCTTCATTAATTAATGTAGCTAGTTATTTTAATTTTGAATTGATTGATTAAGTGTTTTAATCTCTTGAGCCCTTGAAAATAAGGTAGATTTCTCTTATGCCATGAAGAAAAATGATGTGTAGTTGATTGTGTGATTAGAATCTCTCGCACCTTGTATGTAATGTGGATTATGATTGATTACGAATTCGTTAATCTTGGTCCTTAAATAAAGTTGAAGTATGATTGTTTTATTAATTAGATTTTTGCACCATGCAATTATTCATGAAGTTTGGTGGTAGATCTTGTGCGCCATTAAAATATCATTGTTATATAATTGGTTGAGCATTTATATTCTCTTGTATCGTTAAGTTGAAGTAGATTCTCTTGCGCCATGGACTTAATGTGATTTAAGATTGGTTTTCATTTAGATTAATTGCACCCTGAATTTAATAATGATCTATGACTAGTTCAATAGTTAGAATTCTCGTGCGCACTATAAAGATAATGTAATGAATGATTTTGTAGACATTAGACTTCTTGCGCAACTCGAAATGTAATGTAAGAATGTTGTTCTAGATAATAGACTTCTTGCGTGCAATACATTACAATGTAAGGGTTTCTTGTTTTAGACATTAGACGTCTTGCTCGAATTAAAATATACCTTAAATGTATGTGATTTAACAATTATTACTTGCACCATTAAATCTATTAATGTATGATGGATTAACAACTAGTTTTCCATTGGGCCATTGAATATTGATGTTCCCTGATTGGATTAGAATTTTGTTACTATTGCGCCTTAAATATTATTGAGGTATGATAGATTGATTAATTTTAATCCCCTGCGCCTTACGAAATAAAGTCGATATCTCATGCATATTGAATTTTTTATGTGTAAATGATGGATTAATAGAATAGAATTCTCATGCGCAATTCAATAATGAGATGTGTGACTAGTTGAGGAACTACACTCCTCGCGTGCACTGATATTTTATGCTGATGAATGATGGTTTTTATAGGTTGAATGCTCGAGCGCATTGAATATTTAATTTTGATGTATGAATGATAAAGATGAGGATTACTCTTGCGCCTTGATTAATTGATGAGTAGGATTTAAGATTGTTCTAGATAATTTGGAATTGATTGTTAGTGGGATGTGGACACATGTTTGTTCCTCAAAATAGTCGCCAACCCTTAGACCTTAAATGGTCAAAATCGATGGGAACCTGGGCTTGAGCGTTGCTTATGTGTCCTGGAGGTCCTAACCTTCCAGGGTAGGTTGGGAGGGTAGTCATTTCATATTCATTATTTGATTGAATGTTGTTGTAAATTGATTCAATATGATTATGATGTGCTAACTTGCTACGCTATTTATGTTATGTGTCACTATCCTTCGTAGACGTGTTGAATTTGTTGTTGGTGATTTCCTTACTGAATAGCTGGTACTGCTTTTACTTATGATGTTGTATTTTAAGCATTGTTGTGATCTTGTGTTGATGATAATTTCTTATTACGAAAAAAAGAATACCTAGTGCTTCGCTTTTTGTCATTACAAATGAGTTATTACAAAATATCACAACCAAACGAGATATATAACATCGATATGGATAGGTTGTTACAAAATATCACAACCAAACGATATATATAACCTATATCACTAGGATGTGTAATAGTGAAATGGAAGATAAAACCCATAAATCATAAATCATAAATCTTTTATATAAAGCATTTCATTGATAAAGAAAATAAAAATTCTATAAAATACAATTCCAATATTTACAAACCATTTTAATTTATACCAACAAATAAAATAGAAAATAAAATATATTAAAAATAATATCCATAATTTCCAATGATAAACATGCTAAAATTAAATTTTAGATCTATATCCAATTTAACAGAATAATTATAAGCCAAAAATATTTGTAGCAATAGTAAAGCCGTGATATAATGAATATAATAGTAAAACAATTATATAATGATATAATTGGATTACAAATGTTAGATAAACACCATGTCATCATGTGAAGATTTTAAATATTCACTAGTCTTTTGTAAACCTCATTTGAATATACATATATATTTTGGGAGGTACTAATATTAATTATATATAGAAACTATATTTTGTAACACATAACGCACGAGAAAAAAAATAAAAACCCTTGAATGTAACGTGTTTACAATGTAAAATTTGTTAATAAATAATGATGTAAACGTTATATTATTTTATTATTTAAATAAGATGAATGCTATATTGTAAGGACGTTGACATAACATCAAAGACTTCACGATGGATCGCAACTCAGAAGTTTTGATTTTCCATAAAATAGGGAAAGCTCTTTCACAAAGAGAACTTCCGAAACAACTTGACACCTTTAGGTAGTGTGAAAGTTTGAAGTTTGTAAATGCCCTGAAGGCTTTCGTAACCTTAGACAATTAACACTTTGAAATAGTCCCATCAATGAGAAAGATTATATAAGTTTAAAGATCCTTTCAATGTTTGAAAGTTTTGAGAAACCTTGAGGTTTTTGGGAAATTTTGAAAGTAAACATTACAAAAGGTTCAGAAGAAATTGATAAAGGAAAAAAACTAAGATATGGGTTTAGGAAATATTTGAAAAAATAACAGGGATTAGATTTAGTTATTTCTTCTAGTAAAATGAAAATGAACAGATGATCTATATGGTAGAGGTGATACTATATTACAAAGGATCTAGATGGTAAAGGTGAAATATATGCATGCTAATCTAATGGTGACATCTTTACCATGTAACAACAATCACTCTTCAGAGTAATGGTAAAGGTGAAGTCTCTTCATGGTAAAAGAGAATGTTGAACATGGTAATGGATAAAGGAGTTACGATTTGATAAAATAAAATTTGAATTACTGTAATATAGTAATGGTTAAGGTGAAGTTTTTTCATGGTAAAGAAGAATGTTGAACATGGTAATAGACAAAGAAGTTAGGATTTGATGAAATCAAATTTAAACAATCATAATAGATTGACGTGTTGTCAATTCTTCATGAACATATAATTGGAGCAAACTCTTGTAGGAAACATCTTAAGAGTTTAAATATTTATTATGTAGTAAACTAATGGAAAACATTATACATTCTATAAGTTGTTAATTATCCATGGCATAGAATTGTAAAAGACATCGTAAAAATTGTAATGTTTTCAAAATTTCGACTTCAAGAAGTGATGAGTATAACTGTGTTTTATAATACAATAAATATTAGCAAAAAATTTTAAGGATCCAAACTTATCTTAAAGTGTATAAATATTGACAAATCTTACAAATTCTTAAATGTCAAACATAAAGTGTTTGACAATATTTTTGTAAAGATATTCAGATTTCTAAGGTTTTCCATTTTTATAGTAAAATAATTTTATTTAACAGAAATAAGGGAACATTTTAGAAAAACATGAAATTTAGTGTTTTGTTTTAAAAAAAAAACATGGAAAATTAACATATGGATTAAATTTAATCTCTAATATTTTCTCATGAATATACAATGAACATCTTAAAAGTTTCAATTTTTATTATATGGCAAACTAGTAGGCTAATATTATACACTACTATAAATTATTTAGTAGACATAATTGAACTCGTGACTTTGAAAGTTCAATCAATTTCTTAAATAAATAATTATAAAAGACAGGTTAAAATTGTCATGTTTTCACGATCTCATCTTTGAAAACTGACAAGTGCAATTACATTTTACAATAAAATAAAGAGATTGGATTATACATTACCTCGACCATGACTTCCTCTTTCCTTCAACTATTCGTCCATTTGATTCAACTTCTTCTTTTGACATAGGCTTCTTCATAGGAAGAATGCACTAGTTTGAGACAGTTATATAGTGGGATGCAAGAATACCTAACAAATTTTGTGGTCGAAAGGTTAGTGACCAACATTGGATAATTTGAAACGGTCAACCACCGTTCCATGATTTGAAACCATAGCCCACCATACCACATGTATGGAAAGAATAAGTGATGAAATGGAAATTCATGTGTATGAATATGAAACGTATGCCTATGAACCCATGGTTACTATAGGGTTAAGGGACATGGCCACTGTTAACATAAATGGTAAGGTATGGGTATGAATCTGAAACCCCATGGTTACAATGTGTCTAAAGGATGTGGCCACCATTAACATAAATGGTAAGGTATGTGTATGAATCTGAAATCACATTCTATCATAAATGGTCATAACGTGGCAATCATTAACACAAATTGTAAGATATATATATAAATCTAAAACATATGGCAACGATACCTCTGGTTATAAGGTAGCTAAGAAACGTGGTGGCCATAGCCATAAATGATAAGGTATGCGTATGAACCTGAAACATATGCCAACGAAACCCTTGGTTACAATGTGGCTAAGGGACATGACAGCCTTAACATAAGCAATAAGGTATGCTTATGAATACGATAGGTATGCCATTGATACCCCTATAATTACTTCACTTTCATAGTAATCTTGGGATTTGTGTTTATGATGGATTTGTGTCTATGATCATTTGAAAGTTCAGTCTTAAGAAAGAAACACAATTTAGCTATCTAAAGTTTACAAAATTCCATTCAAAATTCCATTAAAAAGACGTTTTCAAAATACCTCAAAAAGACCTCAGAGTGTTTCGTTTTTTCTTCAAAAGTCATTTACTTTTAAGTCTCCTCGAACGCCTTCGGGAAGATTTCAAAGATCAATTGAAATCCAAAGTTCTCAAATGTCTTCAAGTCTTCGACAATTTCTCAAATTTATTTTCAATAATTTTCTTAAAAACACCTTTAAGTCTTTTGGTAAATTCTGAATTCTATTCGTTAAAAACTTCCCTAAGTATCCAAAACTTTGTTTTTTCGAACGTTCATTTGAAAGGGAAATTTCAAACCTTCCTAAAAGTCATTAAGATGATGATTGGAATTTTCTTTTTACATTTTGGAAAGTCTTTAAAAGTTTTCGGGACTTTCCGAAAGGCTTCGGGTTTTTTTTTCAGAGTTTTATTTTGGAAATCTCCTTAAAATTTTTGGGAGCTTTTTAAAGTTTAGATTTTGGAAAGCTATCGAAGAATTAGAGGATTTCTCAAATTTTAATTATGAAAATTTTATGAAGCTATTTCAAAGTTTAACCTTTGAAAGTCTTTAGAGGTTTTAAGAGTTTACATTTTATAAAATAGTTAAAAGCTTTTTTGGACTTCCTGAATTTAAACTTTGAAAATTTATGGAAAGTCTTCAAGCGTTTCTCAAAGTTTAACTTTGGAAATTTCTTGAATGTTTTTGGGGCTTTCTCAAATTTAAAAGGCGTTTCTCAAACTTTAACTTTGGATATTTCTTGAATGTTTTTGGGGCTTTCTCAAAGCTAAACTTTACAAATATCTTGAAAAGAGTACTCATAGAAGCTAGACAGACAGTGATGTAGGATTTAAAAAATCTAAAGCTCAAGACCCTGTTTTGAGTGGCAACAACGAGGTGATAAACTTATCGTAACTTCACTTTCTTCATCCTTCTTAAATGCCCACCAACTTTTATGTTTTCATATCAATCTATAATGGAACAACCAAAGGATTTCAATTATTTTTGTTATCATCATAATAACATTTTGAGATTCATTTCACTGTAAAATATGTGATGTTTTTTGATGGTTATATGGCAATGCAATGTTCATCTTGATTGACTTATGTGGAATTGCAATGTTTTTCAAGGGTTATGTTGCATTGTGATATTCATGAAAGGATATGTTGGATTGCAATTTTCCTTAATGGTTATGTATCATTGTGACAATCATCTTGCTTGAGTTATGTCGACTTTCGATGTCACAAAATGTGACACGTTTTTCAATTAAACTTCTTCATGTTTCAACATTTCATAATTACTTGGATGATAAGATATCAAAGCTCCACAATGTGCATGGAAGTATATGCCTATTATTTTCAATTTGTCCACCCATTTCCGAATGAAGTAGTGTGAACGTTCTACGGAATGACTCTTTTCCAGTGATATTTTCCGAGAACATTTGCCCGAAATCTGGCCAGAAATTGTTAAATCAACAGATTTGATTGATTATTTCTATATCATCCTACTGCCCTAGGGTTTTCCAGCATGTTGAATGCATTTCTGTATTCAGAAATAAATTTTAAGCAACAAAAAATAGTGATTTCATGCAAATTTATATAGCAAAATTCCCAAAATAAATGTCATTTCTTAGAACAGTTAACACCTTCCAAATTCACATTAAGAGACCATTACTCTGCCATGCCATGAGGTGGTTGTAAGCACCTGTCAATAACATATCTATTGAGATTCTTTTTCGGGAAGTGGTTTTACAAAATACAAATATAAAATGACAAAGATGAGGACACTGTGTAACAAAGCCGAGGACAACAATTATTAACGCATCCAGCATCAATTATTGGGCAAGACGGAGCAACGTACAATTTGATGAGGAATCCAGGGCCCTACGCGGGTATTGGACGGGACATCGATCATGTGTTTTCCAGGAGAGCTCACCGGCTAGCTGATATCTCTCATCTATATATGAGGCCAATCTCTCTCATATATATATGAGGCCAATATATATATATATATATATATATATATATATATAGGTATCTCTTCAGCTGCATCCACAACAATTTACCCGAAAAAAGTTGGCCATCTATCGAAATACAGAGATATACATTATAAAGACGTATATACACTTAAAGTTGCAATGAAGCTAAAGTCTCTACTCATTTAACGCAAGAGGAGGTGTTTGCAAAAATATAAGTCAATTCCCTAGCTACGAGGGGTCCATGTGATAATTTTGTTTGTATTACGTGGATGAAGAGTAGATGGGTGAAAGCATTTCAACTTTAATCTGAATGCCTTC
>ML807087.1:69884-107762 GCA_009831015.1 Picea engelmannii
GGGGGGGGGCGGGGGAGAGTGAGTGCATATCATGGTGAACCACCTTAGGTTTCACTGTTAGACTCATATTAGGTATGCAAGGTTACTTTAGTGTACAAAACACAATCTACCACCCCTTCTATGTTAATATCATCATCCATATTTGAAAATTTGTCTCTAGCCAACAATATAACCAACCAGATACCTAATCCCATAACCCTTATCCCCTTCTTCTTTCCATAATCAAGAGTCAGATAACATCTAGTGATAGCCACACTTAGCCTCTTAGAGATCAACTTTTTAATACCTATGTGATATCCCTCACCCTCAATAATTACACCAACACAAACACCATCCTTCCATATAGTTATACACCCCATGGCACCAATAATCACCCTATAAATTACAATATCTAGAAATATAGGTGGGGGAAAGAATAACAAAGAAAGGGGAAACACTTAAGAAATCATTTGTATCCCTCCATATTGTGATACTTTTTATTTATATGGTCATGCCACAAACCTTTTCCCCATGCTACCATAATTAAGGAAACTTATACACCCACAAAAAATGACACCATTTATACCAACCCCTCAAATAAGCACATTCCGCTACCTCCCTTGAAGAAACGTACCATGGCATGAAACAAGACATTGTGTACAAAACATATATGTGGCGTATGTTCTCTATATGGCCACTACACTCACCACTTTTAGACTTTGTTGACAAATTTTCATTAGATTTCCATTCTGGATCAAACAACAATGGCACCTCAACAATAAATACTACCCCAACCAATAGTATATGAAATGGTATCCACCACCATCTATTACTTATCCATGTCACTGTGATGATGAAATATCTATCTATGCTCCCTTTGCAAACACTTTGACCATTTTACCTTTCAGTTACCACAGATCATTGAGTACCATATTCATCATTTGTCTAAACTTTGAAAAAATTAGTCCTCTCTCCTATGCATAGGAGTAATGAGTTCCCCACCACCTACTCCATTCAACTTGAAACAACCTCATTAGGAGTTTTGACCACCTCCTACCATATCCAGCTCACCATATTTTCCTCAACATGAGATCCTTCCCCCACCAAGGCTAAACAACATTAATTATTTCACTACTATACACCATGTCTTCACCTTAGTGTGTTCTATATCCTACATCAACCATTCATCACCCTCAATTATAAACACTTTCCCACCCCATCAAGTCAAGTTTTTTGGTTCCCCATGGACATAATATCACTCTATTCACATCATCTCTACATTTGTAAACCCCTCCTCACTTAGTAGTGAGTTTCATAGATGTGACATATACGATATATTGAAATCACAAGTACATAGGATATTGTCAGCTCTACTACCAAAGTATTCCATTCTGATGTGGACATTTTATAATCCATGAATGCTCCAAGTTATCCATGGAATTAAATGCATCATTGATTATTATTCCTCCCCCAATAAGAATTCAAACATTTCCCCTTTCTACGCATATGTGTAGTTGAGGCCAAATATTCCATACCTCAAGGAAATGTCGATTGGTTCAAAAATCTAATCCGATCCCCTAAAATTTTTGAAGAAAGCAATATGGCCAATATTTCTCCTATCACCAAAGTTGATGTCTTTGTTAGAACTAGTGTAACTAAGAATATCCTCTTTTGATATGCATATTCCCTTAAAGAGATCGTTTCTTATTAATTTTGTTCCCATAAGTTTCACAACATATTCGCATGGTCATACAAGAAATTCCCAAACTTTATCTAACCATTGTTGAACATCATATTGATACTTGGATATATTATTAATAGAAATGAAGGACCCTTATACCCTCTAAACTATGGCCATCAAATCCAAAGTGGATAAACTATGCAATGGTGAGTTCACTTACCCAATCCAATACAAATCATGGGTATCTAAACCAATCCCCATGAACATAAAATAGGGAATCATCTGTGTTTATACTTATTTCCATGATCTAAACCAAGCTTGTCTCAAAGACAACTTTCCTACCCCATTCATTGAAAAATATCATCTAAGATTGTATAAAAAATGTGGTCCTCTCTGTCATGGATGGGTTTTTAAGGGTAAAACAAAATCTATATCCACCATGTAGATTAGTATAAAACTAATTTCACCACACCTTGGGGCACATTTTCCTTCCATGTTATGCTTTTCGATCTCAAAAATAGTAGAGCCACTGTATAGCATGCCATGTCCTACATATTTCATGACTTGACTAATATTGGGTTGGATTACCTAAAATTACTCACTATAAAGTCATAATAGATATCACATCACCTATAATACCTTCACATTATTTTCTAATGACATAAAAAGTACAACATTTAATTTAATCCCTAAATGTGTGTATTATACACCATTGTAGGGTACTTATTGGGATTCGTGGGTACTTATTTGGATTCATTGTCTCCCACTAGGGGATCACAATCAACCCTTTGGAAACACAATATATTAGTTAAATTCTCACACCCCACAAATACCTTTAGCCAATTGCAAAGTCTAAGGCATGGCCAATTTTCTACAATTTGTCATTCCTGGATTACAAAACTTGCACCCATGGATTCTTAATATTTTTGCACCACTACATAATTTTTCAATGGGACAAGTAGACATAACAATATTTCAAAGAATTAAAGAGTGCACTCTCAAATTCCCCATTATTCAATCACCTTGACATTAGTAAGGATTTGATCATGTACTTATATGTTTTAGTGGTACCAATCACTAGAGTGCTAGTCTAAGGGGGATGGTGGGGAGCATATAATTTATTATGTAAGCAATAACATATCAAGACCTCCTATCAAATACAACCATGAGGATGAGCTAGCCTGGGCCATCATCCACATGGTCCAAAAAATGAGCTATTGCATCTTACTTCATACCCCCAAAGTTGTATAAAATTCCAATCTTATGCAATACCTTATAATTTGATGACATATCAGTGGTATATTTTATCAGCAAATCGTAATCCTCCGAGAATTCAATCTCAAATTTCTTCCCAAAAGTAGGAAAGTGGTCATCCTTGCTAAGTGCATCATAGGTATTTTGTCTAACACAAAAGGCCTACTAATGATTGATAAATTCCCAGATGAACAAATCTTCTTGATGTTATCAAAAGACCCTTGGTATGATGAAAATTTGACCTACATCCACCCAAAGAAATTTGGAAAACATATTTTCTACAATGACCAGCAATGATTCTACTACCAATCTCCATGATATTTTTTCATAGGAGACATCCTTTATTGGTGAGGATTGGATATATATTTACAATAATGTCACACCCTTTAGAAAGTAGAGAGAGTCTTAAACAACTATCATAGTGGTTAATGGAATAACCATTTACCAAGAATGTCGGTTTCCTGTAAAATCATCTACATTGGTTATTTTTTTCCCTCTCTTCGATGACTACATTCATGCAGTTAAGAGGTGTGAAAAATGCCAAATATTCACCCACGAGACAAGAAATCCACCAACTCCCCTTTATCTTGTTATTATATCCAGTCCCTTCTACAAGTGGTGGATCAACTTTATGACATGGAACCCTCCATATAGAAGTGAAAAAATTACATCACTATGGTCATCAACTACTTTAATAAATGGGCCAAAGTGACGAAAACTTACAATAATATAGAAGACAAAACTACTCAATTTTTCTTCAACCACATCATCACTCGCTTCAATGTCTCAAAACATTTGGTCTCAAATCACATTAAGGATTTCAAGAATAAATTTATTTAATAATTAAATTCATTGTCAGTATTTTCACATGAGTTCACATTTCATTACTACTTTCATTATAATGGCTAGGTTGAGGTTATCAACAAAGTACTCAAAACCATGATGAAACGAACAATAAAAAAACAAAAAAAAAACTATAATCACATCAATTTATTGAAACGATGGATGTATAGGAAATCCATTAAAACCGCCATAGGATTCACCTCTTTCCACCTCATCCATGCAGTAAATGTAGCTTTTCCTATTGAATATGTAATACCAACTCTCTAAATGGTTGTTTATCTTATTCTAGACACTACACCATTAGAGGAGGGACTAGTTTTCTTGGGTCACACCAAAAAGGATTTTTGGTCATCATTACAAAATAATGAAGCTACCAAAAATTTCTTCAAATTCGATTATGACCATTGGTTCCATGCTCACACCATTTATGAAGGTGATGTATCCATTTTCTATGATGTCACCAATGACAAGTTAGGGGTTGGAATGTTTGAGACTCTTTGGCAAGGCATTTTCATCCTCAAACAATATTTAAGAAAAGGTTCATATAGAATTTATTTTACTAAGTATGGAATCTTCAAAGAACCCATTGATAGGTTGTATTTTAAGAAGCTATAATCCTATTAAATCACCTATTGAATAGTCACTCACATGTACTTCTCATTCTATAATTAATTTGGATTTTTAGTTCTATCTTAAAAACCCCAAGTTTCTATTGCTCCTCATAATTTTGTTTCTGTGTATATCATATGATTCAATCATCAATACATGACATCGAGTAAAATCATGAAGATGGGTAACACCTTTGCCTGTTTTACGACAAACAAAAACTGTATTTTCACAAGTTCTTCAAATTCGGGCATACAAAAGTATTTTTTTTATTTATAATTTCACTTTACAGTAAAAACAAAACTTGTGAAGAATTTTGTTAGCTTTCCAATGACTATTTTTTAATTTTTTTTTATTAAGATTTGATATGTCAATTTGACAATTGTTTAACAGTATGTTCCTTAAACATGAAAGGAATGATAATGAGTTATTTTCTCCCACAACAATGTATCTATTATTAAACTTATGTTTTTAAGAAATGGAATATATTGCAACAATCTACAGAGACTCTATTTTATTATGACTATAATTTTGGATCTAACAAATGAATATTAGAATTTCTAGAATTTTTTGAAGTTGACCAAGATGAAAACGTTGCAGATTTTAACCACATGTTTTCCTACACCTTGTATCTATCTTAACTTTTACTGCAAAGTAAAATCTAAAAATACCCTTTTGACTATAACATTTTAAGGATTATGAATATAATTTTTCCATAATTTTCCACTGTGTATTTTTAGAGATATGGATTTTGCATTTCACCAAATCATAATCTCACCTAAAAATATTATGTAGTGTTTTTTTTTATAAAATTAAATAAAATTAGATAAAAACAATGAAAATGAAAACAAATTATATCCAATGAAAGTAGATTCAATTTTAAAAATGTTGGTATCAATTCTGAAACTAAATTCTGAGTATTTGTAGGATTCCTCTACCTCAAAAGATCAAGTAAGATGGAGAGAATTTGCAGTTTCTTGTAAACAGTCCCATTTTCAGGTTTTCAGACAAAATATTCTTTCGATCGAAACCTAGTTTTTAACGAAATTCGTTAAAAATAAATGTTTCGGACGAAATATGCTTACCACAGGAAAATAATTCATCCGAAAAACATTGTACATGAATTTCGAGGGTGCCATTCAATTTGACGTGCAAATTTTCAGATGAAAAAATTCCTAGCAACATTTTTTTGGCTGAAAAGTTGCCGCTAGGAATTTTTGAGACCCGATTGCCATGAATGTTTTACCCACCTTCATGATTTTACCCCATCATTTTTAGCAACAATGCTAGTCACTAGATTCAGAAACTAGCCTCGATGGCCTATGCCTTCTACTCACCTTCAATACAATACACCACTCAAGTGGCGTATGCATAGGACTATGAAACTATAAAATGAGCCATTTTCTTCAAAGAATGTATATCCACCATCATATTCAAAACAATGTTTTTTTTTAAAACCACATATGTCATAACTTATCAAACGATTTGATGATCAAACAATATTTGTAAAAATATATACATATCATTTATCTCGAATGATAACCAATTGAGTTCCTATTAATAATTTTGAAATTTGGAAATAACACCATTTCAATAGTATCACATGGGCATCATTGACAATAATTAAAAAAACAATCCCATAGTAGAATGTTTAGAGAAAAAAAAAACTTTCATATCAATAAGAGGGAACTTACAACAAAAAGGAATTACAATGGAAAATGTATTTATAAATACATGTGAAAAATTCTACACTCTAACGTACAACATGATATATCACCTGCATGTTGAAATAAGTGAAAAAAATAACATAAGTAAAGTACCAATTTTTTTTTTCCTACACCCTTGAGGTTTCGATCAACCAGTGATGGAGTGCACTATTAATGAACTCTGATATGTGAGTTCACCTGATCAAAATCTCAAATTATCGATGTGTCATGCTTGGGACATGTGTGGTTATACATGGATATTATAGTGGTAGTGGTCAGAATCAACCCCGTGTCACACGAGTATGATCCTATCCTAGTTTTCGACTCTACCAGAAGAAAAAAAAATATTTTCCTACATAAATTTACATGAATTCAATTAAACAATCATTGTTTTTCCAATAGTAGTTGATATTAACTAATCATCCATATGTAGAAAATATTCCCCAAAAAGCGGGATGCATAATCATTGATTTGGTGAAAATATTAAGAAAACATGTTATATGTTCATGTAAAATGTTTATATTTAAGTTGAAAATATGTGTATGCATAACTATAATCATAAATTAGGCTACACGTTTTTTATTTTTAATGAAAATATGAAAAAAAAATGATCCTAAATTTATTCATCGAATATTTTCCCTCATCATGCTACATCACCAAAAAATAAAATCAACAAAATTGGGCCATGCTCATACACAAATACAAATTCGCTATGGTGGAAAGGCTTGTAAATCTAGGTATCCATCGACCAAGGATGCCCCTCCAACTCTAGTTTCTAAGGATACTTTGTCTAATAGTGGATATATCCTCTACAAACCTCCTCATAATAGGGCACCATTTAGCTAGTATCTACAGACATGCATCGTTCATATCATCACATGACTCTTCATATCCTACCTTGGGAACACCCCATAAAACAAAATCAAAGTTCCACCTCAGATCAATGGCCTATGTTTTTAACTGAGTTTTTTTCCTCCTCTCAACCTCAACTGTTAATCTATCTAAGGCCTCCACTCAACTAGTCCTACCCAATCATCATGGACTTATGACCCCTAGTGAAATGACATGAACTACCCCTAGTACATGAGGGGTCTTTAGTTCCACACACACATTGAAATATATCAAAAATCAATATCGTGTATGAATAAAATCCAAAGAAAAAAAAATACTATATAAAGTCAGAAATATGCTTGTACTAAACAAAAATATATATGCACTCACCCATGGGCCCCTAGTGCATCTCTAATGGTAAGGAAATCTATCATTCACTAGGTAATATATCCTCACATATGAGAACTCCAAAATCATATATGGAATCTCCTACCACTAGAAAAAAATTGATATGTGAAATAGTGCCCCGCCTCACCTCCCCCCATCTATGCCATCATTGTATCTAAGGATTATGAGCCCCCCTAAGTTATGTGAACATCTATAGGCATAGTAATGATCCCAGTCATAGAAAAAATAGTACAACAAGGGCACAAATCCAATCGCCCCATATCTAATGATGAAGAATGAAGTCAAGTAAACAAATAGTGCCTTCTCCAAAAGGGGTCTTGTAATGTACCCAACCACCCCCAGGCCGGAGTAAGCCACTTCAAGCCCACTTCTATACTTCTTTCAACTTCTAATCTAAATTTTAATTAATAAATATGCATGAAATATTCACATGCATAGATCAAGATTCATGCTACATCATAAAATAAATGAACTATATGTCGTACACAACAATAACCAACAAGCATGCATACTATGGATACTAAATTCATATATAAATAAATAGAAAACAAACTAAATACAGAAGTAAATAAAACCATAACAAAGAGAACTTATCTTTTAATGAGACGAATCACCAACTGGTTTCATACCAAGGACGTTCCACCCAACCGTAGACACTATTGTTCCAAGTATCAACAACAATGTCACCCATGAGCCAAGGTGATCAATCCACAAGGACGGTTCTAGAGTATCATTCGTCTTCTGAATCCAGTCAGGACTCAAGATCTCATGGGATTTTTAGCACCCATATCAATCCAAGTACACTGGCTCTCTTTTATCCATCCTACACAACCCAAGAAAACAAACCCCCTTCTATGCCACACAGTCCCTCAAGACGTCCATCTCCTTCAAGGGCTCCAGTCTAGCTGGTCCAGAATTTCCATGTTGGGACTCTCAGGATTCATAGTTGTGAGTAAAACGAAACACAAGCCATGGCTGAAATACACCAGTAGTCTTTACAACCAACAAAACCATGGCTCCTCTTCAAAAATTTGTTTTCCCTTCCCAAACCAAACACAAATGATGAAGACGAGTGGGTGAAAGAGTGAATGGAGAGAGAACATGGTGAAATATGTGAACAATGAATAATGAACCATGGGTGAGTGAGTGAATGAGTGAAGAAGAAGAAATCCCCGCCACAGACCAAATATGGGTTTATGTAATTCTTGGAATTAAGTAACCACTTGGCCTCCCCCTCAAGAAGCTCATGTAACTGTTATTTTCCATTAAAAAAGATGGGTAAACAAAATATAAAATAAATACTTAGCCCCCAAATCCCCCTCTCTTATTGAATCATAACCCCCTATAACTCTTTCCCTTTTCATTCTAGTAGTCAACGATGTATTAATTACTAATAATGATCAAAACATTACATTTCCTAAGCACACTATCCTATTTCAATTGTTTGTGCACTTTGGCCTTTCATAGATTAAAAAAATATGTGATTTAATATGGGGCTCAAAAATGGGGGTGTTACATCCCCTCCCCCTTATTTTGGCACTATCCTCAGTCCATATACAAAACATAAACAAAATTTCAAATTTTTATTTAAAAAGTCGCAGGTACTTTGCCCGCATGGAATCTTCTTTCTCCCATGTAGCATCTTCATGACCATAGCAGGTCCACTGGACTTTTACCAGCTTTATAGCTCGATTCTGGAGCATTCTGACCTTTATGTCCAATATTCGCATTGGTTGGACCTGAAAGTCTTCGTCTGTCTCTACCTGAATTAGATGCCAATCAATAACATGGTTAGGATCATGTACATATTTTTTTAGCAAAGAGACATGAAATACATTATGCACATTCATGGAAGATGGAAGTGGAAGCATGTATGCAACTGGCCCTATTCTATCCAATATCTCAAATGGGCCACAAAATCTGGTTGTTAGTTTTGTACTATCCAAATTCAAATCTCTTCATGGGCTTCAATTTTAAAATCACATGCTCCCCCACTTTAAATTCTCTAGTTGTATTGTTCTTATCTACATAAATTTTTCGTCTATCTTGCGCTACCTTTAAATTCTACTTAATTATAAGCATCTGGTCTTCCATATCCTTGAGCAATTTTGTCCCAAGTACCACTTTGTCTATTTGGTTTTCCCGAGTCACTGGAGTATTGAATTTCCTACCATACAATGTTTCAAATGGGCTCATTTTCAATGAATCTTGATACCCATTATCATAGGCAAACTCAACCAAGTGCAATTAATCTTCCCACTTAGATGGCTTATCCATCACATGCATTCTGAACATGTCTTCAATTACTCAGTTGACTCTCGTTGTCTTCCCATCTGACTGTGGATGGTGTTTTGTGATAAAGTTTAGATTTGTACCAAATCATTTAAAAAATCCCCTCCAGAAATTTGAAGTAAACTTTGTATCTTTGTCTGAGACAATTTTCTTAGGTATCCCATGCAACCTAGCAATCTTCCTCATGTAAATTTCTGCAATATTAGTTGTTGTATGAGTCATTTTTACAAGAACAAAATGAGCATCCTTTCTCAATTTATCATCCACTACCATGATTGAATCATGTTGTCTTGATGTCCTAGATAATTTTGTTATCGAATCAATGGTTACCACTTCCCATTTCTTCTCTAGAATTGGTAATGGTTGTAGCAAACCCGTTGGGTTCGTACAATTTAGTTGACACTTGAAATTTAAAGAGAATATTAATAATAAAACCCTATTTCAATGTCTTCCATAAATGAAATATTTAAAACTTTACATGCACATACAGATAATTAAAAGTAAAAATATTTATTAGTGTGTCTATAGCTCGTGATTATTTTCATGTTTAACATGGATTTAACAAGTGGAATTTAAAATAAATATAAATAACAAAAAAAATATTTCAATGTCCACTTCAAGTAAAATATATCATATTAACTTATATATATATATATATATATATAGAGAGAGAGAGAGAGAGAGAGAGAGAGAGAGAGAGAGAGAGATTGGTTTATGTTTTGTGCTATCAAAGAGATTGTAATTTCAATGTCAACAATAAATAAATAAAATAATTCAATACCTCTCTTATGTAAAAGATTTACAGATGAAATTTATATAAAATATCAATATATCAATAACAATACACCATACAATCATTTGGCACATTGATTTTAACTATGCATTGAAAAAAAAAATCATACATTAATTTTTAATATTATAGTGAAAAATTATTTATTACATTGAATTAATGGAGAGTAAAAAAAAACAAAAAAAAACAAGTTGTATATGGTATCAATATTAACATGATAAAGGTGATGGCTAATTATTTTACATATTAAAACATAGAAAATAATATAAAAATAAATATGAGAAACAATGTCTCAAAAAAAAATTATAAGGAAAATAAAATGAATGTGATTAGAATAGAAATAAAGTGCACAAAAAAATGTGAATATAATAAAATGAAATATATAAACAATAATGTCAAAGGATTATGCAATGAAAGATATTATCAAAAAATTCTAATGAGTTGACATAGATCTATGATGCATAGAGAGACATCAAATCCAAGCAAAACATTCCTTAGGTATTTTCAATTTAAAAACAATAAGCCAAGTATAGTGTAAAATAAGGGAATAGACCAATATCACAAAAGCCTTATATATGGTATTAAATTTTATTTTATTAAGACATTATTATAACTTCATAGGCAATGACTATTATAAGTCCATCTTAATCACAATTTAGTAAGCATGAAGAAAAATAAAAACATAATTATCCATGTATATTAAATCAAGATGAGTATATGTTAACTTTAAAATCATCAAGTGGTTGTAGCTCAATTGGTTGGGGTGGGGAGTTTTCTCCTCCCCACCCATGTTCAAGTTTCATCTATGTTCTCTGAATTAAATATATTCTTAATATTCAAGAAAAATCCATTGAAATGTTTTAACTAGGATCCATCTTAACTTTGAATCTATCATGAGCATAGGGGAATCAAATCCGTTTCTTTTAACTTAAAAAAAAAATCCACTTAAAGGGCTTGATCCCTCTCTTCTTATAATAGATCCATACTTAAGATGGATTTGCATTGATATATAATGTTTGTGTATATAGAAATATATATGTCAAGTGTTAGCTCCATCTTAAGCATAAAAGAAATTACATGTCTCCCTCACAATGAGATCATAAGAATTTTTTTACTTTCAATTGCTATATATATTAAAAAATATGAATAACAAAAAAGTGTAAATAAACTTTGTTTATAAATAAAATATTTGAATGTCCACCTTAATCAAAACCTATTATCAAAACCTATTAGTTAGTGACTCCCATAGTTAACATATACACACAAAATGCCAATTCCATGCAAACCACAAAAAAAATTACACATTTCAATGAATACTAGAAAGCATATATATAGAAGGGATACAATTTTTTTTACTTTCAATTATTTAATTTAAGATATAAGAGGAAAAAAACTCGTTGGTTCTATCTTGCCTATTGATTTGGATTGAGACATTGGATTACGCTGCTCTTCCTTTACGCCTTTTTTAATATTATATGATAACAATATAATTAGTACTTCAGTCACATTTCAGTAATCAAATAAGAGCCCGTGCTGTATTAATTAACTAACAAGTGCATGTGATTACGGTGAACGTGCATGGTACAACAGAGTATGGTATTAATATGAAAATAATTAAGTAAATCCACACAGAGATGGGGATGACAGGGTGTGCGGGTTGGAATGTGTGAATAAAGAGTTGGTTACAGAGATTGAGGAGTGACAAAGGTCTAATGATTTTGATATAGTGTCGAGAAAATATTTGTGAATAAAGAGTTGGTTACAGAGGATATGTGAGAGAGCCGTTTTTTGTGCGAGGATATTCAGATTCGAATTTGTAATTTTCAAAGAAAAAGAATAAATTTCCTCTCAAATTGTATAGAATGAAATAAACGAGTCTAATACTAGTCTTAATCATCAGAGTTTGGTAGATTTATATTGTTTAACGTTTTGTTTTTCATTTTTTTTGGTTACCATCATCTAAAACCTAAATCTAATTATACAATTTTTTTATTTTTTTTTAATGAAATCTCATTTTTTTTAAATATATAACTTACTTAAAAAAATTTAAGTAAAATAATCAGAATCAGATTGTACAGTATTAGCAAGTCAAATATACAATTATATATAATTTGAAGAATTTCTAAATTGATTAGGCCAAAAGTGAAGAGCATTTCAGAACTTTGATTCTATCAAGCATCACAAAAAACAATCAGTTGGCTTGGCGTTGAAACGCCGTAGCCTTTCTTAACAGCTGTTTTACAAAATAAAATAAAATAAAACATAACATGACATGACGCCAAAGCTGAGCATGGATTAGGAATCCAGGGCCCGACCCGAGTCCGGGACAACGTTTTACAACTAGCACTGATTTCCCTTCGAATTGGATGATCTTCCTCGGAATCTCTTTAAAATCACATATTTTTATGGATCAAATCAACACTTTTGTCATCTAGGTAGATTCATAGACCAGATTATACCCTAAAATCGCAAAATCTGGTGGACGAGATTACAGTTTATAGTTCAGGCGATTCTGAGAAACCTACCTCTGGATTCGTACCACAAGGGCCGGAAGGGGACAGAGACAGTGCCCCCTTAGTCGCGGAATGGGGCGTGATGAGTGCGGAATGAGTTTTCTCTTTTAAGTGCCTAGAAAGAAGCTCACAGGTCATCCATCCAAATAAATCCGTAAAGTGTAACTAGATATAAAGATGTGTATGCTCTTAAAAAATGCCATAAACCTAAAGTCTATACCTATGTAACCAAAAAGGAGTTGTTTCTGCACATGTAGTGGAGAACGTAGCCTTTGAAATGCGGTAGGCTAAAAGTTCTACAAAATGATTTTTATCCGGTTATATTTGTTTGGGTACATTTGCTTGAAATCTAATGAGAAATAGTTACATCAATAGTTCTAGTGATTATTTCTGTATAATCCAAGTGCTCGAAGGGTTTTTCAGCATTCCGATTCCATTTCTATATTCAAAAATGGATTTAAAACAACACAACATGATGGTTTCGTGCAGATTTAAGTCACCTGATTCCAGTGAAAAAAGTCATTTCATAGAACAGGTAGACAATTCTCTTTGAAATCCCTATCTATAGGGAGTTGTCCATCTCAAAAATTTGTTTAAAGAGAAAGTGAAATAGGAAGAAGTTTAGATTGGTGAAAGGATTTGACAAGATATTGATAAACATACATAGATACAAAGCGATGATTGCCCAATCGTGTTATGCTCGATAATAAATTTGTTAAAACCCTCATGACACAAATAAACATCATAGCAGAGCATACAATTAAGGTGAGAAATAAGCACCTGAATATAGAGTAGTAAATGTTATGTATCCTAGGGTATGCACCTTTGAATCCAAAGTTATGAGGATACAATTAAGACAAACAATAAGTAATTGGCTAAGAATATTAGTGCCTTACACACTAGGGTGTTGTCATTGAATTCTTGTTACTTTGGATCCAACAACGCACACCCCAACATGTAAAGAATTTAATGTTCTATAGTTTTTGTATCATCTACTCTTGGAATGATCCAAATACTTAAATTATCATAATAGAACATAACTACACACAATGTACAAAATGTGAGATTCGAGCACAACTCGAAGATAGGTGAGTTATACAACAACTTCCTAAAGATAGGAGAACCTCCTCCAAATAACCAAATACATTTATATATCAAAATTCACATCCCTCAATAATGAATATATGATATCTATATATACCTATTCACACACTACACATGAGGCCCCTTTACTATTAGGTCATCCCTGTTACATATATATTTACACATTATATGCACATTTATTCATATATATGCAACTCCTTGGGGTCATGTCATATATATTTAACCTGATATATGTCTCCCTTGGGTCATAACATAGTACCCTCCTTCAAAAAAATTTGTGCTCAAAGCTTTGAAATTAAAGGATTCATATGTGATGAAACTCAACGATATGATTTTCTTATTTTCCTGCCTTCTTCTTTCCATTATTGATGATCCATCCATTCAAAATCAATTCTTTTTGGTCATAATCCTTTGTGGCTAGTTGTTGCATACATTTTTTTCCCTTGATTCCATGTATTGTTGTTGAAGCTTCTCCAATTTGTAGTAGATGTTTGTCTATGATAATATCTTGTTGAATAATGATTTTGTGATGCCTTGTTCCATGAAAATTGATAAGTATTTCATCTTCTTCCTTGATAATGTTGATATCTACTTTATTGTCTTACTTGCAATATTCTTTGTAAGGAGGGTGTCGATATGGTTTCACATTTGATGATTTTTCATTACTCTACACATGCAATTGTTTTTTCTTCTTTTCAAAGATAATGGAATCCTCTATCGTCTTTGCTTGGTCTTTGATTACTCTAGCCTTGGAGATAATACCATCATATTTGACATGTACATCCTCTAGACGAAGTTCAACTTCATCAAGTATCTTCTGGTGACCTTTTTGAATATTGTCTTCTTTCTCCTTTTGAAGTTGCAATGTCACACCGTTTATAAAATCCTGGAATCCTTCTTAAATTCTAGATTGAATTTATGATTTTACCTCGTATGTATTTAGGGGTTCATCAACATTCTTTCAAATTTCCTCTTCAATTCTTTCGGTAGATTCTTCTTCCAAGATTCTTGTTTCTTTTTTAGTTTGACAACTCTTCTTTTCTTATTTCAATCTCTTAACCTCATCCAACAATTTTTCATTATGGTTTCATAATCTACATATCTCATCATCTTCATTTTTCAATTCTTCTCTTTAGTCATTCTTTTCCCACTTTACTTTGCTACTATTTTCCTTCTTTAAGTTCTTAACCTCCTTAATTAGTGATTCATTAAGGGATTGCATCTTGGCGAACCCATCATTTTTCTTTGTAGTATATTTTCCTATATCTTCATTATCCTTTTTAAATTTAGAGACATTTTCTTTTGATTCCTTTAATTCCACTTCAATTTTAGGCATCTCCTCCATTTTTGTATCCTTGATCCATTTATTTGAGAATAGTTCTTCAAATTATTCCCATGACATTTTCCATTTATTATCCTTATCAATACTCATCCACCTATTCCAAGCTTCAACAAAAAAATAATTGATTTCCCTTAAAGGAGTCATATCATATTCCTTTTTCATCCTCGAGCATTTCATAGGATTGAATTCATCTTTAGCTTCATCTCTTGTAAATTGAGGTATTGTCATTGATTTTTAATTAATTTCTAACCCCAACCCTCAACTTACATCTCAATATATTAGGAATAATGATATCAAGTAGTTATAATACTTGTTGCAATATAGCATTTTATGTTTTCTCTTTCTAATGTATTTTGAATAAGATCAGTAGGACATCACAGTCAAAATTTATGATAGTTTTAAGTAAACATACCTTTAAAACCCTAATTTGAAGTCTATCATTTTATTCGACCTTACTTCTGATGTATTTATGATATTTCAACCCCTTTGAGTTTGAAATTTAGGCCTATAGTAATATGATATGTCTTGTCTACAATGCCATATGTCTAACAAAAATTTGATATGCCGTGTGAAATTTATGGTAACTTTCCCAAATATTTTTATTTTTGGCCTTTTCTAGAGATTGAAATTGTATAGAATGACACATGTCCAATATTTAATACATGATTTTGAAAATTGTACTAAAAACAATATGGAATTTCCTATTTCAAATTTAACTAGTCTTATTGAAATTGGATACTCTCTTAAGAAGATATGATGGGTTTACCTGAAACACATGTGTGAGACTAGTTATAGGACCAATCAAAATTTCTATCTTCCACAATGTAATATCTCCAGAGGTATAACTACCCAGAACTTGGAATTTTTACTATACATACCTCACTATGTCTTCTAAATAAACTTCATATTTGTCTCTTTGAAGTGTCCCAAGAACAAATTTATAGTGAAAATTCGATGATGACTTGCTTAAAGAAAAAAAAACCCTAGAATCGATTCTCCGATACCAAATGTAATGATCCAAATACTTAAAATATCATAATAGAATAGAAGTACACACCATGTACACAATGTGAGCATGGATCACAACTCCAAGATAATAGTTTATACAATAACTTCTTAAATAGTTAGAGAAACTCCTTCAAATAACCAAATGCATTTATACATTACAATTCACATCCCTCAATAATGAATACATGATATCTATATATACTTATTTGCACACTACACATGAAGCTCATTTACTATTAAGATGACCCTATTACATATATGTTTACCCATTATATGTACATTTAGCCCCATATATTCCCCCCCCTTGGGGTCATATCAAATATATTTAACCTGATATATGCCCCCCTTGGGTCATAACAATTGTCACATTTATTTGCATCATGATAACTATTTTGACAAATTTATGACCAAGGATAATATGATGAGGAAATCATCACATTGTATCCGTGTATGTTTTACTTTGGATCCAATGGTGCACATCCTATCACGGATGAGGTAAAATTAGAATGCAATACAGAATTGAAGAAGGATGCTAGGATTTGATAAATGGTGTGACATTGCAAATTCAAAAAGAGAAAGAAGACAAGATTTAAAAATATCACTAGAAGATACCTTAAGAATTTGAACTTCGTCTAGAGGATGTACATGCCAAATATGATTGTATTATCTCCAAGGATAGAGTAATCAAAGACCAAGAAAAGCGGATAGAGGATGTCAGTATCTCTAAAAACAAGACAAATAAAATGCTTGTGCAGAGTGAAGGAAAATCATCAAACGTGAAACCATATTCACACCCTCATTACCAAGAACATTGCAAGTAAGAAAATAAGGTAGATATCAACATTATTGAGGAAAAATATGCAATACTTATCAATGTTCATGGAACAAGGCATCACAAAACTATTATTCAACAATATATTATCATAGATCGACATCTAGTACAAATTGAAGAAGCTTCAACAACAATACATGGAATCAAGGGGAAAACAATTATGCAACAACTAGCAACCAAGGATTATGAACAAAAAGAATTGATCTTGAATGGATGGATCATCATCAATGGAAAGAAGAAATCAAGAGCATAAGAAAATCATATCGTTTGGTTTCATCACATGTGAATCCTTTAATTTCAAAGCTTTGAGGACAAAGGTTTTTGAAGGAGGGTACTATGTTATGACCCAAGGGGGGAATATATGGGGTTAAAAATATATGATATGACCCCAAGGGGTTTCATATATATGGATAAATGAACATATAATGTGTAAATATATATGTAACATGGATGAACTAATAGTAAAGGGGCCTCATGTGTAGTGTGTGAGTATGTATATATAAATATGATATATTCATTATTGAGGGATGTGAATTCTAATGTATAAATGTATTTGGTTATTTCGAGGAGGTTCTCATATCTTTAAGGAGTTATTGTATAAATTATCTATCTTGGAGTTGTGCTCCATGCTCACATTTTGTACATGGTGTGTACCTATGTTCTATTATGATATTTTAAGTATTTATATCATTGCAACAGTAAAGGATACAAAGGCTATAGAACATTAAATTATCTACAAGTAGAGGTGTGCGTTGTTGGATCCAATGTAACAAGAATTCAATGACGGCACCCTAGTGTGAAAAGAGCTAATATTCTTAACCAAGTACTTATTGCTTGTCATAATTTTATCCTTGTAACATTGGATACAAAGGTGGATACCCTAGGATACAAAAAAAATACTACTTTATAGCCGGGTACATATTTCTCACCTTAATTGTATCCTCTGCTATGACCTTTATTTGTGTCATGATAGTTTTGGAAAATTTATTATCGAGCATAACACGATTGGGAAATCATCACATTGTCTCTATGTATGTTTATCAATATCTTGTCAAATTATTTCACCAATCTAAACTTCTTCCTATTTCACTTTCTCTAGATAACAGAACCCAAAAATATTTTAATGCATGTAGCGACACAAGTTGAGGATCTCAATTAATAATGGGAGATAGTATTCATAAGGGATTCAATACCATGTTCATTAAAACATAATATTTCCACACAAGATGAAAAACTTATGAATTTTTTCACACAACCATATCAAAGATTAGTACGCCAATTTTTACATGGTTAAAACCTTTAAAGAGGGAAGAAGTCCATCGCCCCAACCAACACACCCAATTGAGGCAATATATTAATGTGAAAGAAAAAAAATTCACATAATATTTTTTCACAATTGATATTTAGAAAATAATCCTCCATGCTCTTTAAAAATAGATATTGTGGACCAATTGGATGTTAAGAAATTGATCAATATGATCATTAATATCTAGGAGAGTAGTGTCATATCACTTTATGTCTAGAACATATCGTTGTATTTAGATTATATAACTGCAAATTCATATTAATCCATACTAAAAAAACACACTTTACCTAAAGACGCTTTAGAGCATGTTGATATTTTCTACATCTTATGTGTCTAAATATCCTAGAACAACTAATTAAGTAAAACTATTGAATAACCATTGCTCTATTTTTTCATTTCATTAGATGTGGGTTTTGCAATTTTTTTTTAGAAAATAAATAAGCTATTGTGTTTGTAATTAAAGTGGGGAAGTTATCAAAAAAACATTGGCTCATAGACTTCATCTTTGTTTACATGGAGCCTTTTTGTACATTGCCTTAGATTTCTTTGAAAAAGTACAACACTACAACACAATGTTTTCCATCATCACATTTTTAAAATTATTTTGTTATGTCTCTTTAGTATTGTTATATTTAATCATTTTTGTCAACGAGCTCTTTATCTAAGTTGGTATTGTAGAAATAATAATCAAAAAGATTATTATTATATTGTAAACCTAATATCCTAATGCTTGTAAGATGTTGTGCATTATATATGAAGGCTCTAGGTTCTCTAATTTCACTCATTTTATAATATGCTTACATGAAAGAAAAATGCAATTGCTGAGTTAAAAGAATGTAAAATGAAATTGTAGAAATAAACACATAACAATAAAGGATTATTAAACAACACTCTCTTCTCACATAATGAACTATCCCTCCAAAACAAAGTACTAAACTAAAACTATAAGAACATGAATCAAATTAAACTATACACTACATAGAAAATACTAGCAAAATGTAAATTAAATTGAAAGAATAGAGAAATAGAAAGTTGTAAATTAAAAGATGGGGATCTCCACAAGTTTTACATTATGCCATGATACCTTGACTATGTGCTCTAAATACCCTCTCCTAAAAACATAGATCTTAGTCGCTTTTATACATGACATTGCTCGAAAGAAAACAACAAATATCTAAGTATATATACAACATTCTTGCTACCCATAAATGCAATTTTTGAGCCACGAAGATGGAAAATTTCATATCAAATGTTGTTGGACCTATTACTTAGGTGTCCAAGGGAAATTTGGTTGTGAGACAGCCATATAAATCTATTATTTACCAACCCACATGAGCTATAGTTTCCCAAGTGAATCTAGAACTCAGGTATATGGAAAAATGGATTTTCCCATGTGGTTTCTAGAAATCCACCCTGCAACAATTAACATTACAATTTTTATCTTTTATTTTGTTCCCGTAGTGGTTCTAGCTTTGAAATCATTTAATATTTTCTAATTCATCCATTAGCTTCTCTGTGTATCTTATGGCTGTCTATTTGAATGTGAACATGGCATCTTCAATCAATATGCATTCAGGGCAGTGTTGCTAGTGTGTAGAACTCATGCTTAATTATTGGAGATTCATTGGAGTCTACGTGCTATTTATTTTCACTCTTAATTAACCCATTCCCAAATTGGATGATTGATTATTGTTCTCCCCTTTAGATTTGTGGCTTGCAAGAACACAATTGATCATTGAAATATAGGAAAATGATGTAATTATATAATTACCATTAATTGATAGGTAGAATATTGTATAACATGCACTCTATGGTGACACTTGTAGAAGCTATTTGAACTCATGAGAACCCCATAGTCGTAGCTTATGGTTTTGCAACAATAATGACTTGGATATGTGGCAAGGTATTTGCAATAACCATGATTCGTGGATATGTAGCAAATGAAGCTATATAAAATAGGATATTATCGATCCATAGCAATGGTTATGTGGCGGTAGCATATGAACCTGTGGCCATATATCATTTTGATCTATAGAACATGACTTGTAGCAGCTTATGGATAGATAAATAATTAATCAAAATTAAATAAAAAAATACACTAATTCCCATAATGTTAGCTAGAAATCCAATGAAATACTAAGAAATGTAATGGAAAAACCCCTTGAGCTTAGATTCATCATTTGAGCATCAGAACAAATACATGGTTATGGTTAAGAAAAAACAATTTAAAAATAACGTAAGAGGGTGGAAAAATATGGTAAAAACATGAATCATCATCTCCCCCTAGTTGAATAAGTTGCATGTCCTCATTCAACCCTATACCCCTATATATCTTCCAAATTCAATTGAGCCAAGTTATAAGGACCCATACTAATTGATACTTTTATTTTTTCATTGCATATTAACCAAGTCTCTTGTTAGTAGGACACTGTCCTGATAAAATATATTAATATTTTACCAACAACATCTTGAGATGATCTAAAATAATGGTTGATCCATTTTTCAAATATTTTCATTTCTCTTGAGATACATATCATCATTATGTTAGACAAACATGAATGAATATTTCATTGTAGGAAAAATAATTAATTCATCTAGTGGTACCTCAAAATTCCAGAGGCCTTATTTTATTTTTCGTATTCATTAAAAAAATAAAAAAATCCATAACAACATGATAGGTATGTAGTAAACATTACTAGAGATTTACAACAAACAAGACTGGTAATCTATAGCAAATAGGATTGGTGATTTGCAACAACTTTTTTTATAATAAAAACAGATAACCATTGTATTATGTAAAAAATAATTGCTAGGATAACGAAAGAAGAGTACATCAAGAGTATTGAGAAACTTAGTCATCTAAATAGTTGAAAGATGCTAGAGTTAAATTATAAATAGCATACTCAGGCTGACAAAAACACTTACTGATTTAGGAGCATAGTTCCACATCAACAGATGCGCCAACAAGCCAACATATACGCGTGCATTGGAGAAAGGGAGAGGCACTGACCCTCCCATTTTTAAATTCAAAATCTAATCCTATAGGGATTTGTGTTGTAAGGCTGAGTAAAGCCAAGCCATGCCTTTGTATAGGTAGTGGATAGGGTCGCCTTAAATGGTTGAATATAAGTAGGTCTAGATCTTAGTTAGGTCTGGATCATCATTCATTGTAAGAAATTGTAGAAGTATGGTGTCTTAACTTAGAAACTGATGGCACTAAGGCAATCGAGAAGAGAAGCTCGTAGAGCCCTTTTTTGTAAAGGAAATATTTGTATCAGATTTCATAATGAGAGTTAGGAGAGTTAGGAGGAGGATTTTAAGAGAAGAGCCTAAGAAGCTCGGAAGCTCAGGAATAGGAATAGGAGAAAGAACTGAGACTCTGTTGTAGTCCAGTCTATGTACAAATTTGTAAACAGACATTCATCTTATTACAAAGAAAAGCAGTTTTTCCTGCACATGGTGTGTTTATGAATTATCTGTATTCTTTGAATGTTATTTATGTATTTATCTATATTGTAGAGGTGTGATAAGTTTCATATGCAGTCGGAATATAGATTTCATTATCTTCGTGGAGTTCAAAATATCGTTCTAGGTTCTTTAGGCTATGTAAGGAGTGCACAACAAAACATTGGAGGTTCTATACACAATGCAAGGAATGTGCATCTAAACTCTTCTGAGTCAGAGAAATACGTATCAGGAGGACACCCCAGAGTGATCTTAGGACTCAAGAAGAACCTCAAGGTTACCGAATACCTTGGAGGAGGAACTGTGTAGAGAAGGCACAGAGAGACAGAGTTACCAAACACTCTGTAAGAAAGAGAACTACAAGGCATGCATTGAGCATGAGGTTTCCAGGAGGGCACGAAGTTTTCCTTTGAAATGGAATAGAAGGGTCGAGACCCTTTTGGAGTTCTGAGTCAGTTTGAAGCTCATAAGAGTTAGCACAAGAAGTGCACAAAAGATAGACTTATTCCAAGTCCTAAAGCTCAAAAGAGATAGTTCTTTCAAAAGCGAAGATGAGACCCAAGATAGTCGAGTTTGCAGGAGAAAGTTCAAGGGCCAAAATCTTTGAACACTTACAAAATCTTCCAAAATAGAAGAAATCCAAAGCTCAGGAGGAGGAGCGACAACAGACATCAGATCATTTGTGGGGAGGAGGCTAGACCGTTAGATTAATGTCCAAGAAAGAAAAGCAGAGCGCAATGGATCGACAGTCATCTGATTTAAGGTAAAGTGCATGAGCTTTAACACTTATGTGCAGAGGAGGAAGACGTGCCAATGTCCCAAACTCCCAAAGTGATTAGGGATCGTTCATCATTAAGAGGGATAGGTGGTGGAAGATCTACAACTCCGAAGCGCGAGCACTTTGGAAATTTGTGGTCAAGGAGAGAGAGGAATTGCCAAAGACCCGAAGTAGATCCTGGTCATTGATCACCATGGGGGTACATGTCAACAGGTATGATTCTTCAGGTGAAGGCACTCTAGGAGGAACAAGTGCGTAGGAGTTTGAAACTCTCGAAGCCCGAAGAGCCGATGAGAATCTGAACCGTCAGATCTAGAGGGATGTGTGGTGGAGATCTGTCATCTTTGGCTAAAATCACTCCGGGAGGAATGAGTGCGTAAGAGTCTGAAACTCTCGAAGCCCAAAGAGTTCAAGAAACACTAAACCATCAGATCCATAAGGATACACATCGACGAATCATGAGCTCCAGGAGGAAGCGAAGGTGGAGTGTTGAAACTCCCAAAGTCCGAATAGTCGAAGTAACTGGGAGTCGTCAATCTGTGGGAAGACATGCGTCGTTAGATAGTGGACTCTGAGTAAAACACTCCAGGATAAATAGAACGTGGAGAAGTTGAGATTTGATATTCCTGGAGTCCAAAGACTTAAAGGAGATCTCGATCGTTGATCGAGAAGTGGGTTGAAGGACCGTTGATCTAGTTGAAAGGGCCAAATTCTTGAAGCGGAGGTAGAGCCATTGATTGAGGAGGACATGTGGCAAGAGATCTGCCATTGCGGAGAAAGTAAGGTTCGAGAGTTGAAAAATATGAAACCTGAAGGACAAAATCAATCACGACTGTTGATTGAAAGGGACAAGTGTCAACATATATTCCACTTCAGAAGATTTTCATGTAGAGGAAGTAGGAGTTGAAAATTGAAACTCCCCAAGCCCGAAAGGTGAAATCAATCGTAGTTGTTGATTTGAAAGGGGGGTACATGTCGACAGATCGTGGAGATCTGGGAATGTGTGTGAAAGAAGGATAGAAGATAGGAAAAGAGAACATATCTCAATTGTTGATCATGAAATACCACTGAGGTGAGATGATCGACGACCGAGCTGGATTGCGGGGCCAAAATATGCTCAAACGTTAAAAATCTGAGAGCAAGCCACAGTTGAAACCACAGTATCGAGAAAGGGATACGTGGTAGTTGGAGGTGAATTGTAGGGAGGAAAGCAGGTTGGTCTCAAACCACTCTTATCCCCACCCGCAATCATGTGTTTACATGAGGTCATATCCCAAGGTCATATGTAGGAAGGCACTAATGAAAAAGGAGTTAGCGCTTGAAATTTGATTTTCAGAAACGCACAAGAAGAGGTCATGGATATTGCAGGAACTACACTAGAAGCTAAAAGGGGACCTGTGTCAATTAATTTGGGACTAGCAAGGGCCCGAAGAGTCAATCTAACTCAACAGAAAGAAAGATCCTAGACCAGAAGGTCGCAGAACCCCCAGGAGGGGAGGGGGGTTGAATCAGGTGGTATTAGAGCATAATTTTCGTCTGTAGATTTAAGGCGAAAGAGATGAAGGAGATAGTTTGGCTATGTCAAGTAGTATCAGAAGCATAAGTTTACATGTAGACAACAGGTGAAGGAGGAGGCAAAATACTGATGCTTTGTGTGAAGGATTTTTGCAAGTCCGCAGTAGTCAGCTGACAGCCAGGTGAGTTGCAGGAGGAGTTGGAGATGCTCTCGAATATAGAGTAATCAACAAAATTTCCATGAGGGTAAGAAGAAGGTGAAAATTCCTACTGAAGGCCATGAACATGGTCGCAAACAAGGCCACCAGTAGAAAAACAAGCCAGATATGGATCTTGAGCTCATTGAGATAAGTGAAAGAATGGAGCAACTGACATTGAATATGAAACAGGAGGTAAAGGTACACTAGAGGTATGAATGGCCTATGAACAGGAAGGAAAAATGGCATGTTCAAAAGTTGTTGTCCAGAAAGCAACAACAGGTAGTAAGGAGGTGGTTGAGGCATGCTGAAAACCTCAGTGACACAAAAGAGGAGATGGTTTACATCTGTGAACCAGAAGTTGGAAGAACCATCAGTGACGAGGAAGAGAGATCATCAGAGGATTTGATAAACTGTCAGGTGGGAAGAGATGGACTTTCAAGTTACCAAGTGGGCAATGTAGAGAGATCAGTTGAAGATCTCATATACTACTCAAAGAGCAATGCTGAAAGTTCAGATTGCCATATGGGAAATGAGATGAGATCAATTAAGGATCTCATAGACTGCTAGGAGGGAAGTGATGAAAACTCATATTTCCATATGGGAAATGAGATGAGATAAAGTGATCCCATTAACTTCTAGGAGAGTAGGAGAGAAATCCCAATTTGCCAGGTGAGGAAGGGAATTAGAAGAACACTGTCTGAAAGTCTCAGGAGCTCAGAAGTGAGTTCATATCAACAAGGAGTGCTGATAGGATAAGGTTCATGTGGAGTTGCAGACCATGTGAATGAATCTTATGAGAGGTTAAATAATTCCATCACAAAGGAGGAGGATTAGAGGAGTGTTCTGATCATTAGGGGAATCAAAACGTTCCTGCCAAGAAGCCAAGCAGAGGATAGCATAAATGTTGCAGATGCAACAACAAAAGGACAACCAACAGAGATTGGCAAAGAGGAGGAGGAGAAGGAGTAGACACTGGTTTTTTCCCCAGCAGAAGGATAAGAACATTCAATAGATTTTCTCAAAATTTTCATCCAGGAAGTTGAACATAAGATGACTGTATCACTACAACCTGCAGCAGAAGGAGAAATAGACAACATGGATTTTGCTGAGACGTATGAATAATTTGAATCCCTAGAGAGAAGGATGATAGTTCAAATCCAACACATCCAACAGATCAGGTTGGAGACATATGAAGGAGCATACCACAAAGGGGAGTATCTGGGGGGATTTGGAATTGAACCAACACAAGAGGAGTTGACAGAAGCTAATCTGTCAGAGGAGAAAGTTGAACAACAACTCAATGATGAGACTCCATAATTGGAGTCTGAAACACGGTGGCAAGCTAATGCCACAGGAGATGAAGACAACATGGGAGATCAAGTAGATCCACCCATTGATAAGTTTGGAGAGGAGGAGAAGATGCAGCAGAGAAGACTGCATAAGAAGACCCAACCAATAAATCAGCTGTATAGGATGATAGAGGAGATGAGGGAGCTGATTTTGGAGTCAACAAAATCTGTCAGCAGGAGGAAGCTAAAAAGGGGAGAACCTGCAAAAAAAACAAGGCAGCAAAAGAAGAAGCAACAACATCAACAACAACAAGATAACAGAGGAGTAGGAGGACAACTCCAAGGAGAAGTTTTGGATCTAGGAGGATTTCAACATTGGAGCTGGGGAGGTCATGATTGTTTCACAACAGTGGAGTATGATGCAGGAGCATCCTTCCACATCAACAGATGCACCAACAAGCCAACACATAGGCGTGCATTTGAGAAAGGGAGAGGCGCCAACCCTCCCTTTTTTAAATTCAAAAAATGATACTATAGAGATTTGTGTTGTAACGCTGAGTAAAGCCACGCCATGCCTTTGTACAGGTAGTGGATAGGGTCACCTTAAATGGTTGACTGTAAGTAGGTCTAGATCTTAGTTAGGTCTGGATCATCATTCATTGTAAGAATCCATATGAGTATGGCATCTTAACTGAGACAACGATGGAACTAAGGCGGTCGAGACTAGAAGCTCGTAGAGCCCTCTTTTGTAAAGGAAATATTTGTATCAGATTTCATAATGAGAGTTAGGAGAGTTAGGAGGAGGATTCTGAAAGAAGATCCTGAGAAGCTCAAAAGCTCAGGAATAGGAATAGGAAAAATCACTGAGACTCTGTTGTAGTACAATATATATACGCATTTGTAAACCGACATACATCTTAATACAAAGAAATCCAGTTTTTCCTGCACATGGTGTGTTTATGAATTATTTGTATTCTGTGAATGTTATCTATGTATTTATTTGTGTTGTATATGTGTGATAAGTTTCATTTGCAGTAGGAAGATATATTTCATTATCTTTGTGGAGTTCCAAATATCGTTATGGGTTCTTTATGATGTGCAAGGAGTGCACAACAAAACATTGGAGGTTCTATAGCCAGCGCAAGCAGTGCGCATCTGAACTCTTCTGATTCAGAGAAGAACGTGTCAGGAGGACACCCTAGAGTGATCTTAGGACTCAAGAAGAACCTCAAGGTTACAAAATACCTTGGAGGAGGAACTGTGCAGAGAAGGCACAGAGAGATAGAGTTATCGAACACTCTTTAATAAAGAGCTCTGCAAGGTGTGCATTGAGCAGGAGGTTGCCAGGAGGGCACGGAGTTTTTCTTTGAAAGGAAACATAAGGGTCGAGATCCTTTTAGATTTTTGAGCCAGTTTGAAGCACAAAAGAGTTAGCACAAGGAATGCGCAAAAGATGGAATTATTCCAAGTCCTAAATCTCAGAAGAGATAGTTCTTTCAGAAGCGACGATGAGACTAAATATAGTCGGGTTCGCAAGATAAATTTCAAGGGAAAAAACCTTTGAACACTTACAAACTCTTCCAAATCAGAAGAAATACAAACATCAGGAGGAGGAACGACAACAACTGTCAGATCGGTTGTGGGGAGGATGATGGACCATTGGCACAACATCCGGGAAAGCAAAGGAGAGCGCAAAGGATCAACAGTCATCCGATCTAAGGTAAAGTGAACAAGCTTTAACCCTTGTGTGCATAGGAGGAAGACTTGCCAAATTCCCTAAGTGATTAGGGATCGTTCATCGTCAAGATTGAAAAGTGGCACAAGATCTATAACTCCAAAGCAAGAGCACTTCGGAAATTTATGGTCAAGGAGAGATTGGAATCACCGAAGACTTGAAGTAGATCTTGGTCGTTGATCACCATGGGGGTACGTGTCAACAGGTCTGATTCTTCGGGTAAAGGCACTCCAGGAGGAATGAGTGCGTAGGAGTTTGAAACTCCGGAAGCCCAAAGAGACGAAGAGAATCTGGACAGTCAGATACAGAGGGACGCATGGTGGAGATCCGTTGTCTCCATGTGAAAGAACTCTAGGATGAACAAGTGCGTAGGTATTTGAAACTCCCGAAGCCTGAAGATCTGATGAAACCCTAGACTGTCATATCTAGAAGGATACACGTCGATGGATGATGAGCTCCAGGAGGAAGCGAAGGTGGAGTTTTGAAACTCCTAAAGTCTGAATAGCCGAAGTAGTTGGGAGTCATTGATCTACGGGAGGACACGCATAGTTAGATCATGGAGTTTGGGTAAAACGCTCCGGGAGAAATAAAGCGTGAAGAAGTTGAGATTTGAGATTTTCAGAGTCTGAAAACCCAAAGGAGATCTCGATTGTTGATCGAGAAGGGGGCTGAAGGACCGTTGATCTAGTTGAAAGGGTGAAATTCGCGAAGCAGAGGAAAAATCATTGATTGAGGAGGACACGTGGCAGAAGATTTTCCATTGTGGAGAAAGTAAGGTTCGAGAGTGTAAAAATTTGAAACCTGAAGGATGAAATCAATCACCACCATTGATTGAAATGGAAAGGTGTCATCAGATCTTCCACTTCGAAATATTGTCATGCGGAGGAAGCATGAGTTGAGAATTGAAACTCTCGAAGCTTGAAAGGAAAAATCAACCATAGTCGTTGATTTGAAAGGGGGGTACGTGTCGATAGATCCTGGAGATCTGGAAACACGCATGAAAGAAGGAGAGAATACAGGCAAAGAGAAAATATCTCAGTCGTTGATCACAAAACATTGTCGAGGTCACAAGATCGACGGTCGAGCTGGATTGCAGGGCCAGAATATTCTCGGACGTTAAAAATCTGAGAGTGGGCCGCAATTGAAACCACTGTATTGGGAAAGGGATATGTGGTAGTTGGAGGTGAATTGCGAGGAGGAAAGAAGGTTGGTCTCAAACCACTCTTGGTCACACCCTCAATCGCGTGTTTACGTGAGGTCATAGCCCAAGTTCATATGTAGGAAGGGGATAATGAAGAAGGAGCTAATGCCTGAAATTCGATTTTCAGAAACGCGAAGGAAGAGGTTGCAGGTATCATAGGACCTGCATTAGCAGCTAAAAGGGTACCTGTGTCAATTAATTGGGGTCTAGCGAGAGCCTAAAGAGTCGATCCGACTCAACAAAAACAAATATCCTAGACCAAGAGGTCGCAGAACCCCCAGGAGGGGAGGGGGGTTGCATCACTTATAGAGAACAAAATTTCAAAAAAGGAATTCAAAACACCTATCATACTACCAAATATGAAGATGGAGAGAAATATATTTGTTTGTGGCTCCTTGTGTTGTTAGAGGAAGTTGCATTTGTTGAATTTGATTAGACCTTGTTAAAGATTCAACAACTAGTTGATGATTGTTCATTATCTTCCTTTCCTCTAGAGAATACTTCAGTCTCTTGATATGATTCCCTTGTCTTCTAATGGCTTGTAGCAAGGTATAAATTTCTTGGTCTTTATTTTCATTTCTTTCCTTCAGCTGAGCTTCCAGATTGGAAATTTATATCCCTCGGGAATCCATCGTCTCCTTATATTGCCCAATTTGTTCTTGAAGGCTTGTTATATTTGCAGGAGGTGCAACTAATGGAAAGTCTCTCTTTCCATGCAAAATATTTGCAATTATACTTAAGAGGTGATAAGTACAATAATATTTATGATGCATGATTACGGAAGGAGATGAAGCGATATTCATTCATTGTGCCAAAGCTTCCCTTGGTCCATGTCATGATATTTTTTGTCCATTTGATAAACTTGGGAGTTTTGGTGCCTTAAAAAATGAGGAAAGAAACTTTCTACTTTTCCTTTTATACTTGTGCATATTTTGTGGTGGATTAGGTTGTTATGGGTATGGGATTTTCACAAAGCATTTATTACTTGCTCATTCTCCTATAACAAGGATTTTGTAGGGGCCGAGTAGAATTTATGTAAACAAAATTCAATAATTTGTTTAATTGAACACCTAAGCATTTATAAATTAATCAACACATAATAAATTTTTTAATAACTGATAAAAAAAAATTTGCAAAATTTGAAATACTTGAACCTGATGCTAATAATCCATTTGTCCGCCGCTGGCCTCCTTGACTGCTTCTGCAAAACACTACCCAAAGTCGTTCCTCCCTGCCAACTAGGTAGCTCCCTAGCTCCAGGATATCAACGGATATCCTGGCCCTCCGTGCCCAAAACCCCCAGCAACTCTGGTGCACTGTATCAATCCTACTCCATAACTTCACTTCTCCCTGCAAATCCAGAGCTTCCCAAAATTCATTTCCCAACCTTCGTAGCCTCCCCTCCTGTCCAACTCCTTCCCTTCCTTATCCCCCCTTCACCGACTCTCCCCCCCCCATTTACTCCCTACCTAACCCATTTATTACTCTTATCCTTTCCTGTTAATGCTTTTATCTTCTCGGGATTCATACCTTATCCCTTGTTGTATACACAACCATTTTATATCATATACCATTAATCTATTATATCCATTACGCAAGTTATTAAATGTAGTTTGTAATTAAATTATTAATTAATTAATCACAATTATATTCTTTAATTAATTAATAACTCACTTAATTAATATCATTAAATCATATTTGTTTAATTAATACCTTGTTAACACAATTAATCCCCTAATTAGTTTTACTTTATAATTTCTTAAACATTTATCCAACTAGGGTCGTTACAGATTTCTTGGTTTTGGTCTCCTTCTAGTAAACATAAGCCCATGTATGCAGCTAAATATTATCTTTGATTATTTGTGCAATTTCCAAGACCCAAAATGTAGGAAAATTTGAATTTTCCAACGATATCAAAGGCTATCCTTCTTGTTCCTACCACCCCATGGATTCCTTTAGAAGCACCATAAATATATATATATATATATATATATATATATATATATTGTTTTGATTTTGATGCCAATGCTAGAATTTGTTATCATTCAACCTAAGCTTCCATGCTTCTTTTATTGGGTCATCGATGGGAATTTGTCTATGAACAACTGACTTCCTTGTTATTATATTTTTTAACCAGTGTTGCTACATTAAGTCCACTTGACTTGGATCACTTGCATCCACTCCTTTACTGATCATTTTATCGGATAGAAGGCTACCGGTTTTTACCTAGAGTCTGTTGACTCGAAGCAAAACATCTTGAAAGACTTCTTTGTTCCAGGCTGACCATATTTCCCACCAAGTGAACTTGGGAAGCACTATCTAGATTTATCTTAAAACTGGTTTGTTATGGAAAGTTCCTGCATAACATTTCTACCATTGTTGAAACATCTCTTTCTAGATTTTGGGCATTGTGAACCCTGAGAGATTCTTTGCAAAAAGAAGGTTCCATACCTGAATAATGTATGAACATTCAAAGAATAAATGAAGGGGGGTTTCCTCTGCATATTTGCAAAGAACACACCTATATGGTCCCTCTATTCCTCTTCGCTTCAAGTTATTTGTTGTTAAGATACATTCATGTACCATTTTCCAATGGAAAGTGTTAATTTTGTGGAGGGAGTCACCTTCCCAAATGAATTTCCAAATTTCGATTTGGGGGGGCCTTGAAGAGCTTGAAGTAAATGATGATAGGTTTATTTAACAAAGTATTTTTGAGTATGCTGGATTCGATCATCTTCTTGAGTTTTCTCAATTGGGGTGCATCCAATGAGAGCCTTAAAAAGGAGGAGAATTTGAGGGGAGAGGCATTTGGGAGACATAGTATTTTTCTACCTAGTCCATTTTCCTGTCTGGGACCATAAGGATATGTCAAGAAAAGTATTGATTCCATTTTTTATTTCCCATTGGTCCAGTTCTTGCAGCTCCTCAATGGTGTCCAAAGGAGGATTTTCTATTATATGTCGTTCCATAGACTGATTGAGTTTCCACTACGAGGATGCCAGGAGAGATTTGATTGTATCAAGGGGGCCTCTTCCCAGATCATTTTCAAAATAGTTGGGCCTTTAACATTATGAAAGGGGGAGTCCAACCCTTTGTTATGCAGTCCTACAAAGTAATTTTCCCATAAGCCTTGTTTTCACCATTCCGCACTACCTATCACATATCGCCAAATAATTTTAGCCCATAAGGATTTGTTCATTATTGCAGGGTCCTTGATTTCATCCACATTTTTCCTTCTTTGATCGCACTGTATTCCAATTCACATATGGTACTTCTTTGAATTTGTTTTTCCTCCTTCCCACAAATAATTTCTGACGAGTCTAGTAATTTTTTCAGTGATTCCTATTAGAGCTAATAGAGCCAAGAATTGGAAGATAGCAAGGGATAATAGAATTGATTTAAGAAGGACGATATTCCCTGATGGGTTGAGCCACCTGGCTCCCCATTGCATTATTTTTTTATTCATTTTGTCCAGTATTGGGAACCATGAATGGGATGGGAGCCTTCTGGCTGAAATTGACATTCCTAGATATGTGAAGGATGACCACTTCTCGACATAAGGGAAGCCAAGAATGTTGGATATAGTCTACAACTTTCTAACCTTGGTGTTCCACCCATAAAGTTTTCTCTTGTGATTATTTGTCTTTCCTTCAGAGTCTTTAAAAAAAAGATCCAAAATTGTTTTAAATAAGCAGGCTATGATTACCGATGTTGTTCCAAGAAGAAGTGTGTGATTGAAAATTTTGGAATGATTTATCTCCTTTACCCCTCTTGCAATATTTATTGTCGGGATCCTTCCCATGCACCTTTCCTGCTCCAAATTTCTTCTCAAGGATTCTGCCATTAGGATGTAGAGCAGAGGGGATATAGTACAACCCTCCCTAAGACCTATGATAGAATGGAAGAAATTAGTGGGCCTGCCATTTACCATTGGGGAAATCCATGGTGCTCCAATACAAGCTTGGATCCATTGCACAAATTCCTCGATGAAACCGAATTTCCTTAAAACTTAGAAAAGTAAGGAATTATTAACTTGATCGAAAGCATTTTCCATATCTAGTGTGATGATCATTCCTTATTCTTTTCAAATTATGTTGTTTTGTATTGTTGATTGAACCAATATAATATTGTATGTTATTTCCTTGATAGACATAAAACCTCCCTAGTTTTTAGATATCAGTTCTAGAAGTAATGGCTTAATTATATTAGCTATGATTTTTGTGATAATTTTATAAGAACATTTGTATAAAGAAATAGGTCTAAATATAGAGAAGGTGGATGGATTAACCTCCTTGGGGATGAGAGCTAAGAAGGTGGAGTTTGTGGCTCCACCTATTTTTTTATTCATTATAGTGTAGTTGATCATTATTTTAAGTTCACTTTTTATCACTTCCCAAAAGGATTGGAAAAAATGTATTGAGAACCCATCCGGTCCAGGTGCTTTATCCTGCTGAATACTTCAAATGGTGTGTACTATTTATTACTACATTACTTCCTATAGAAGAGAATTGTTTACTTCTACTGTTATCTTCTGTAGGATGTGTTCAAGCACCCTTTGTTCACTATTGTCCTTTTCTCTTTCAGTGTCTTTTGTATAGAGCCTTTTAAAATGCTCATGGGTTGCTTCCTTTATTTTCTCAAAATATTCTAGAACTTGTCCCTCATCTATTTGAATTTTGATGACAATATTCTTCTGCCTTCTAGCTTGGGATTTATTGTGGAAAAAGGAGGTGTTTTATCAAATTATTTTAACCATCATCTGCACTATTTTAGCCTCCACTCATCTTCTTCCTTTCTATAGGCTATGTGTACATTTTGACTTGCTTCTTTTTTGTGGTTTAAAATCTTCTCATCCATTTTTTTATATTCCATCCTACTTTGTATTTGTGGGAGTTGAGCCACTTTTTCTTCTCTCTCTCATCTAGGGGGATGAAAGAAGTTTTATCCCATTCTTTTAGAACGAGTTTTACCTCTTTTATATTTATTTCCCGTACAAAATTTCAGGAGTCGATGCAGGGTGTGTCCCATGCATCCTTTACTTTCCAATAGAGATCCTGATGATGTAGCCAAAAAAGATTGCAGTGGAATGGGATAGTACCCAAATTCTTGGGTGAGTCAAAGGATAAAATATTGGGCTTATGATCATAGACTACATCAGGGAGGATTTGAGAGGAAATTGAGAAGGGTTTAAGAAAGAAGTTTTTATGGATAAGGAAATGATCGAGATGGGATGAAATGTGCCCAGATCCAAATCTCATGTTGCTCCATGTGTATTTTCCTTTAAGGGGCTTAATGTATACAAGGTCCCAACTTGAGATAACATCTTTTATATGGTCCCACATTGGGTCTGAAATAATGTTTCCTCCATGCTTCTCAGACTGATTAAGGGTTATATTAAGATCCTCTACTATGATGCTAGAGGGGATCTATATTGTTTCTCTTAGTTTTTTAATGGATTCCTAGCAATCCTCTTTTTCTTTCATTTTTATTGGCATGCAGACATTTATTATGGTGTTCTTTATACCAGAACACCTGCATATGAAAACAGATAAAATCCAATGGGTTATTTGAAACTTACTTCTTCTTCTACCATGTTGGAGTTCCATAGTGTGAGGATTCCTCTAGATGCTCCATTTGAAGAGACAGCTATGTCCTCTCCATTTTTAAGATTTTTCCTTCCTTCTTGACCTGCTTCTGCTTCCCCCAACTTAGTTTCTTGAAGAAAAATGACTGATGGATTCTCTCCCTTGGTGAGGTCTCTTAGGGATTCACTATTTTTTTTCCTACGAAGCCCCTCCAATTCCAGGAAAGGATCCTCATCATTGATTTGCAACAACTTTTATAAATATGATAAATAGTTGATTTTTCTTAAAGTGTGATATGGGTATTGGATAATTTTGGTGAGTGTATCTATCTCAATTTATTTCTTCCTTCTACCAAATATCATGAATACCCAATTAGTAGATCTTGTGATATGAAAAAATCATAAGCTAGGAATTTGTAATACGTGCTATTGGGGTTGCTAATGAAAATGATAGTAATGGAATGTTCTACATGTATATGATCATCATGGAGTGCTTTGTAAATCACAAGAACTTAAATATGTGAACCAATATATGTATCAGAGAACCATTGAAATGAATCAAGTCTCATACATTCAAATATTGATGAACAATTAATAGAAACTCATAACTTTATCTAGAATCTAATTCTTGTGATTTATTTGATGTTGTATTGTAATTTGCAAATAGCATGCTATGTAGGAATTTCTTCTAGAACAACTTCTTCTACCACATGATCTTGTTGAATAGCATATTCCTCTTCTTCAACAATTTCACACCTTGTCTTTATGCATCAGCAACTAGATTTTCCTTTGTTATTGGTTCTTGTGGAGCAACAACAATTTCTTCTTGTTCTAGTATTGTTGTTTCTTGTGGAGCATCAAAAATGTGTTTTCTTCTTCTGTTGTTTTTGGTTCTTATGAAGTAGAAAAAATGTCTCTTCTTATGCCTCCACAACAACACTTGACTTAGTTAAAATTTTCTTTATAGTTCTTACTGCTCATTTCCTATGACCAATTCTTATGTGGCAGTAGTAGGGCCATCTTAGTGTTGGTTCTTATATAGTAGCATCAATATGTTTCCTTTAGTAGCTTCTATTTAATCCTTTTCTTTATTGGATATTAGAGGGGGGGCGTTGGAATGGATTTGAACTATGGAAGTAGATTAAGATGATGTCATGGTTCTAATGGACTAGTAAAGTTTTTCGATTCAAAAATGGAGGTGATGGTATGGTCACGATAAGTGATGGTGTGGTCATAATAGATAAGAAAATGTTCCTCCCCCCAATTGAAGATATTTTGCATCCTTGGAAAAATGACAAGGGGGAAGGAAGTAGGATAGAATAAAAGAACAAAGAAAGATTAAGTGATTTTCCAAATACAAACCCATAGCATTCAATGAATTAGAAAAAAAATTAGAAAGAATAAGCATACCTAAACCTACCTAAGAAGTGCATGAAATATGCAACAAATATATGATATCTCGGGTCTCTTTTTCTTTATTGCCTTAACTATTTATGTTGTGTGTTTTTTATAATCTCCCATGGTAAGAGTTTGTGTATAAAATGCCTCTAAAAATTTGTAGCAAGATTTCCACCCGATTATGAGATATCTTCATTGAAGATTTCATGGGAGACTACTTCTGAAGCAAGTTGTTCTACTACAGGGTCTATGTTAGGGTCCTAACCCACACATAGGTAGAACAATATATTCAGATGTAATAAATGTCAATATTAATAAGGCTTTCCAATAAAATAGAATAAGTCGAATGTAGGAAGACCTAATAGAAGCTTCTTCTTCTAGAAGGATCTTCCTCTAGATGCTTCTTTTGATAGAGATATTTAGTATAAATAAGAGTCAAGGGTATGAGAACCCTAGCTTGGATATTATTGTAATAGAGCATTGCTCAAATGGAGGTTGCCCCCTCAAAGAGGCCCATGAACATTACTTTCAGAATCAAAGTGTTATTTCTATTGTTATTCTTATATCATTTCAGTGCTATTGTGGTGATTGTTCTAGTTATATTATTGTTATTCTGCCATTTCTAGCATTTTATTTATGTTCTGCATACTTTTTATATCTGGTATATTACAAGTGGTATCAAAGAACTTTCCTTGGCAGAAATTGTGGGTAATTTTTTTTCCAGGGTAGAGACGTATTTTGACGTCTTTAACCACAGAGATCTGTCGTTACGTGCATAAACCCATGGTTCAGGGATTCATACATGTAGGAAATACAAGTGGTTCTTAAGAGCACATCTGTTGGCCACCCTTGTAACCCCTGTTGGTAACCCTTCGAGTGGTAGTGCATCAGACAACACCTGTGTACGGATCGACCTAGATTTCCTGAAGCCTTCTTTAGATAAACCGATCGGTTGCCTGATTGCTATAGTGCCCCCGAGAACAACACTTGGGAAGATACTCTCTAGTACCTGGGTAGTCAGGTAGTACATCTAAGGGTACGGTCTATCCTCCTTAGTTAGTTCCCTGAGATATTGGGTCGAGTACTACAGTTGGACCCCGCACATATATCAGAGAGATATAGAACAGGGAAAACCCTTGTCTGTAGAACCCTTGAATACCTAACCCTTGGGGACAGAAACATAAACAAATTAAAACAATCAAGATCTATTGTCGTGCAACTATGTTCGGGTTGGCAAGTAAATACACATTTATTTCTGGTTAAGCATTTGGGAATTTCCTCTCTGCAGTATTCTTCAGAACAGAGTATAACTCTGTAGGTGTAAAAAAAAAAAGATTCATCTCTTCGCCCTTATCACTTTCATTCATATCATTTTTCGGTAAAATTTTTGACCCCACCCGCCCCTTTTCAGTTCCCCCATCCTCATAGCCCATACCCGTAGCCAAGACTTGGAAGCTCACTTCAACACATTGCAATTTGGTCTCATCAAGACCCAACAAGAAGTAAAACAACTCAGTGTCAATGTTGTCGCCATCAATACAACCATGCAGTCCTCAATGGAGGAAATCAAACAAGACCTCACCACCCAGCTTGAATCTGTCTTTTCGGCACTCTATACCAAACTGCATATCCTTATAGATAACTCTTCCTCTAGTTGGTTGTGGAGCCTAATTATCTTCCTGATTCAGAGTTCCTTGCTTTCAGCCGTGTTTATACCCCATGAAGTATTTACACCCCAGAAGTATGTACACTCTTCCATGCGGGGGAGTAAAGAGGCGGGGTACCCCGTCTGCGGGGTTCGGGGGGGCTATCCCCCCAGCTGGGGGGTCTGGGGGCAAGCATGCCCCCAACGGGGTTTCGGGGGCAGCGTCCCCCGATGGGGGTTCAGGGGTGAAGCCCCCGAAGAAAAAATTGTCTTGTAAAAGTATATTGTAATTTCATTGTAAATCTAGACCGTTCATTATAAGGTCGCAGATCTAACGGTAGAGATTATGTTAGGGTTTTTTGCCCTAGAAGGCAACCCTCTTTTATGAGGGAAATGTATTGCGGCTATGTATGGTGGTGAATATTGTATTATGAGAGAGGAGACTGTGAGAGAAAGAAGAGGAAGTTACAATGGGTTTTGTTGTAGGTTGTATCCCTTCATTTGTTGGATAATATTAAAGGAATAACCTGGCAATTTCTCTGGTGGACGTAGCCCACACTGGGTGAACCACAT
>ML807087.1:112029-126066 GCA_009831015.1 Picea engelmannii
GGGGTTCGAGGGCGAAGCCCCCGAAGCAAAAATTGCCTTGTAAAAGTATATTGTAATTTCATTGTAAATCTGGACCGTTCATTATAAGGTCGCAGATCTAACGGTAGAGATTATGTTAGGGTTTTTTTCCCTAGAAGGAAACCGTCTTTTATGAGGGAAATGTATTGCGGCTATGTATGGTGGTGAATATTGTATTCTGAGAGAGGAGACTATGAGAGAAAGAAGAGGAAGTTACAGCGGGTTTTGCTGTAGGTTGTATCCCTTCATTTGCTGGATAATATTAAAGGAAGGACCTGGCAATTTCTCTGGTGGACGTAGCCCACACTGGGTGAACCACGTAAATCTGTGTCTCTCTTGTATTGTGTGTCTTCTGTGTTTTGTTTCTGCATTTGTTTTATTTTATCGCTCCGCGGTCCTGTTTTTCTAACACCTCTTCCTCACCTCCACATACTGAAGGTGACCATTCCTCTCGTTCCCATAACTTTCAGAACCATCACTTTCAACGTGACCTACGCCTTCCGCGGGTGGAAGTGACCAAATTTGATGGCTCGGACCCCACTGGTTGGATAACCCAAATGGAACATTATTTATCTTTATACGACATTTCAGATGACTTGGCCAAACTCTGGTATGGTGTTCTCCATCTAGATCAAGAACATTGACAATGATGGTAATGGAGAAAAACTTCTCGTCAAGGGTATATTTCTTGGACACACTTTGTGGCAGAGCTTTATCAATGCTTTGACACTGGCACCAACCATTTGGGCTGTTTGAGAAAGTTTAAACAATCATGAACAGTGGAAGACTTTATAGCTACCTTTGAGCACCTGGATTTTCGGACAGAGGGCATGTTTGATGCCTTTTTCTGAGAATATTTTATCAGTGGCCTCAAGGATGATATTCAGGCCCATGTGCTCATGGCTTGGCCTTAGAGTTGGGTGGAGGCTACTAAAATAGCTAAAGAAGCACAACAGGTTGTATCTTCTCAAAACCGAAAACCCTCCTTTATCCCTCGCCCTAAACTAATAAATCCCACTACTCCCTCCGCTCCACTAAAGATCCAAAAATTGACCATAGATGAAATGGATGAATGCCAACTCAAAGGCCTTTGTTATAATTGTGATGACAAATATTTCCCGGGCCACAAGTTTAAAGAACAAAGTTGTTTATGGCCATCTCCGAGGATATTTCGAAAGAGGATATTGAAACTCCCCTTGTGTCTGAGTCACCTGAAACCCCCAACATAACCCCTCCCTCAGACCCTCCCAAAGTAGAACCGGCCATTTCCCTCAATGATCTCACTGGCCTCTCGGCTCCCCAAACCCTCAAGCTAATTAGTTACATCAAGCATCGGAAGGTCATCATTCTGGTTGATAGTGGAAGCACCCATAATTTTATTCATTGCCGCATTTCCTAAGAAACTCATTGCTACATCCATGTCGTCAATAATTTCCAAATCATGATTGCCAATGGTGGCCCCATGAAATGTGGAGGGCGTTGTGAAAATGTGCGTCTCCAAATTGGTGACTACCACCTAAAATCTCATATGTTTGTTATAGACATGGGCGGATGTGACATTTTATTAGGTGCAGACTGGCTAAGGACTTTGGGCCCCATTCTCATGGATTTTAAGGAATTAACCATGCAATTTGACAAGGAGGGCCACCAATATAAGTTCCAAGGCATCATCGTCGATTCACCTGATATCATTAGTTCCCATCGCATGGAAAAGATGCTCAAAAAGAGTCATTCTGGTGTTATTTCTCAACTCCATGCCATCCAAGCAACAAAAACACCCTCGGTGCCTCAAGACCTCCAAGACATCCTTTCTAAACATCAAATGGTATTTTCCACTCCCTAGGGACTCCCTCCTTCATGTGGTGTTCAAGATCATTCCATTCCCCTTGTACCTGGAAGCCTTCCTCCCAATATTCGTTTGTATCGTCACCCCTTTTCCCAAAAAAATGAAATTGAGAAAACGGTCCAGGAACTCCTTAATGCTGGCGTTATTTGCCCTAGTATGAGCCCTTATTATTCTCCTATGGTCATGGTACTGAAGAAATAAGGTTCTTGGTGAATGTGTCCTCACTTCCGTGCCCTCAACAAACTTACCATTAAAGACAAATTTCCCATTCCTGTCATTGATGACCTCCTGGATGAATTGAGTGGCACCCAATTCTTTAGTAAACTTGATCTTCATTCGGGATACCACTAGATACATATGAAAGAGTCATCCACTCCCAAGACCGCCTTTAGAACTCATGAGGGCCACTATGAGTTTTTGGTCATGCCCTTTGGCTTTCGTAATGCCCCCTCCACCTTCCAAAGCCTCATGAATCATTTCTTTCGTCCTTTTCTCCATCATATTGTCTTATTTTTCTTTGATGATATCATCATCTATAGCAAGACCTGGACAGAACATCTTGCTCATGTGGATCGAGTTCTCCATCTACTCTCTCAGCACCAACTTTTCCTGAAACAGTCTCAATGTTCTTTTGGCACCTCCGAAGTAGAGTACTTGGGTCATCTGGTTGGCAAGGAAGGCATCAGGGTGGATCCTAAAAAGATTGAAGCTATGCAATATTGGCCTCACACCAAGACTCTCAAAAGCTTGTGTGGATTTCTGGGATTAATAGCTTATTATCTCAAGTTTGTTAAAAATTACAGAAATATTGCAGCACCTCTCACTGCTAAAAAATAACTCTTTCACTTGGACTCCATCTGTTGCTTAAGCTTTTCAAACCTTGAAGATGGCCATGTGCACCACTCCAGTCCTAGTCCTTCGTGATTTCACAAAGACCTTTTTCTTGGAATGTGATGCTTCAGGGAAAGGAATTGGTGTTGTCCTTATGCAAGAGGGTCGACCTTTGGCCTTTACCAGCAAGCAACTATGTGAAAGAAATCTGGGAAAATCTATCTATGAAAAGGAAATGTTGGCTATTCTACATGTCATTGATTTGTGGCACCCTTATCTATTGGGGCAATGCTTACAAATTAAGACAGACCATCAAAGCCTCAAGTATTTTTTGGAACAACGCATTTCCTCCCTGGAGCAACAAAAATGGGTAACGAAGCTATTTGGCTATGGTTATGAGATCATTTACAAGAAAGGCAAAGAAAATGTGGTTGTGGATGCACTTTCCCACAAATATGAAGATGAAGGATCCCTTTTTCTCTTTCCTTCATTGTACTAGATTGGCTCCAAGCTGTTCACCAGGAATGGCTACAAGATCCCAAAAGTTCGCAGCTGATCCAAAAATTGCAGTCCAGTGCTCTAGCTCCCCCAGGGTACTCTTGGCTCCATGATGAGATTCGATACAAAGTCTTTTTGTATTTAAGTAAACAATCAAAGCTTAGATCCATGGTACTTTCTGAGCTTCATGCTACACCGACAGCGGGGCACTCTGGGTTCATCAAAACCTATGACATGGTCAAAAGTTCTTTTTCCTGGGATGGTATGAAACAGAACATTCATAATTTTGTCGCCGAATGTGATGTGTGTCAACACAACAAGGGAGAAACAATCAAATCTCTGGGCACACTACAACCGCTCCTGATTCCACCTGCTATTTGGAAGGACATCTCTATGGATTTTATTACAGGCTTACCCAAATCGGGAAATAAATTAGTCATCATGGTGGTTTTTGATCACCTTTCCAAGTATGCTCATTTATGTTCTCTTCAACACCCGTTTACAACATCCACGGTGGGTCAAATTTTCATGGATCAGGTCTTCAAGCTCCATGGCATGTCACACTCTATTGTTTCTTATTGCGACCACACTTTCACAAGCAATTTTTGGCAAGAACTGTTCAAGATACAAGGAACCCAATTGCATCTCAGTACAACTTATCATCCCGAGACTGATGTTCAAACATAAGTTGTCAACAAGTGTTTGGAAACATATTTGAGGTGTTTTTCCTAGGAAAATCAAAATGAGTGAGCTCAATGGTTACCCCTAGCTGAATGATGGTACAACACTTCATACCATATAGCTACATGCATGACTCCTTTTGATGCGGTATATGGATAGAAGCCACCTTCAGTTCTCTCATACTTACCTGGTGTCTTGAAGGTCCAGGCGGCTGACCAAACACTTACAGTTCGAGAGGCTATTCTCTGTACCCTCAAAGAGAATTTGGTCATGGCACAAAATCGCATGAAGCAACAAGCAGATCAAGATCGCTCTGAATGTCAATTTGAAGAAGGGGATCAGGTGTTTCTTCGCCTGCAACCTTACAAGAAGGATTCCCTCAAGGTCAAGCATTGTCAGAAGCTAGCACCCAAATTTTATGGTCCTTATATAGTTCTCAAGCGTGTGGGACAGGTAACCTATCAGTTATCTTTGCCCAGTCATTCGAAGCTACATCTTGTTTTTCATGTTTCCTGCTTAAAGAAGGTGATCGAAACTAAGTGCCAAATTCAAACCAACCTTCCCGAGTTAGCCGAAGAAGGACCCATTTGGCTACAACCGCAAGCATTTTTCGACTAGCGTGAGCATCGCCTGCATCAGAGAACCATCAAGGAAGTGTTAATCAAGTGGAAAGATACAACTCCAACATATGCAACTTGGGAACCAACTACCATTCAGCAGCAATTTCCACATCTCAAGCCTTGAGGACAAGGTTGTTTTTAAGGGGGAGGACATGTTAGGGTCCTAACCCATACATAGGTAGGACAATATATTCGGATGTAATAAAGGTCAATATTAATAAGGCCTTGCAATAAAATAGAATAAGTCGAATGTAAGAAGACCTAATAGAAGCTTCTGTTTCTAAAAAGATCTTCCTCTAGATGCTTCTTTTGATAGACATATTTAGTATAAATAGGAGTCGATGGTATGAGAACCCTAGCTTTGATATTATTGTAATATAGCACTGCTCAACTGGAGGTTGCCCCCTCAAAGAGGCCCGTGAACATTGCTTTCAGAATCAAAGTGTTATTTCTATTGTTATTCTTATATCATTTCAGTGCTATTGTGGTGATTGTTCTAGTTATATTGTTGTTATTCTGCCATTTCTAGCATTTTATTTATGTTCTGCATACTTTTTGTATCTGGTATATTACAGTATATTGGGGAAACAATCTCTTCCTCCTGAGGATTTTCTTCAACTTCTTTCTTTACCGTTGGTTCTTGTGTAACAACAATAGGGTTTGTTGAGCTTGGTTCTTTTACAACAACCTCGAGCCTTGTAGGGTTACTTTTTGTGTGGAATCATATGTTTCTTTTCCTTTACTACTTGTCCCAATTTATTTAGTAGTTGAATCCCCTATAGTTGGTTCTTGTGTGACAACCACGAGGCTCATTGGTGTTGCTTCTTATGTAGCAACACCAACATCCTCCTCAAACCTTGGCATTTTCACTTCTTTTGTAGCAAAGTTGTTTGCTTCTAAAAATAAAAACATATTGTAGAACATGTAGCATGCAGTTATATGTTGAACATGAAAGAAGTGTGTTGGAAAATATCAGTAACAAACATGAAGCAATAAGAATTTTGGTGGATTCTTAACAACGAAAACTTGGAGATATAATGTATTCCCCAACTATTGAAATTAAAAAGGTAGCTCAACATTCTATGTGAGTTGAATTAATTCATTGGATGGGTTAGGAGTTGGTGGAGCAGGAAGTTATGAAGGAAAGAAGTGGACTGAAGTGAGAAAAAATATTTTTATTCAATGTCAACCACATAAGTAAAGGAAACTCATTTTCTTCAACATGCATTTTTCTTCTAGTTATCTTTGAGCTAGGAAAAAGAAAATGCAATGGCATACTATAGTTATGTAGTAGTATAAAATGCTAAGTCTTCTTGAAGGCTTCTTATGCAACAATTGTGCTTCAAACACAAATGGAAAAAAAATGTTAAGTTTAGTAACAACAGGTAAGAGTAATTCACTATGTGTTGTAGTATTTTCTCATGGAAGATTGTACATCGTTGAGATGTATATAGTAGGAGATCTACCAATGGATATGTGTTTCAAGTATTTTAAGGCGCAAAGAGTTGGATGAGAGAGGAACAAGTTGTAATCTCTTTGTCAACTATAAAGACAATGTACACTGAAAATAATCATGACTCTAAGGAACTCATTTGTCTTATGAAATTGTGTTTAGATTTGAGGACAAGATTGAGGGATATTACAATTTAGTGGTATAGTCAAACTACCATCTATCTAGTAAAGAACCTGATCTTTCATTCAAAGACAAAGAACATTGAGAGTAACATTTTGTTTAAGACATGGTAGAGGATATAAAGATGATACTAGGGATAGGTGACGAAGGCTGAAAATGCATTGATGAAGACGATGAAAGCACATAAGTTTAAGCGGTATTGTCTCTCTATAGGCTTCATGGTCCCTAACAATTAGTTCAGAGTTCAATGCATTTTCCCTTATACTCTTACAAGGTATATGGCATATATGGCAAATGAGAGAATATTAAGAAAGATGTGTTGTACACATGCAACTCATACATGTGGACATGTATGCACCCCACTTAATAAATGCATGTGACTCATGCAGCTGGACATCCCTGTAACCCCATTCAATACATGCGCACCACATGGATCACTACAAAGCCTATATATTGAATGCTTGTATTGTATGAGAAGAGTCCAGTTTTGGAAGCTTCAAATGCTTCCAAGCTTGTATTGTATGAGAAGAGTCCAATTTTGGACGCTTCAAATGCTGCTAATTACTTGTCTTATGCTCACAGCTCTTAAAGTTTATTGTAACCTATCACTGAATAGCACATGAGTTCTTAATTTGAAGTATGTATTTTCTCTTCTGAAAGGATTTTCGCATAATCATAACGTCATTGAAAGGATTTTCGCATAATCATAGCGTCATTGTTTCATGGCTTTTTGTTCTTTTTGTTCCTATATTATGTGTTTGTTACCACTGTTTACTTTGTTTTTGCATATTGTTTTTAAATTAATGAATGTAGGAAGGTTAATCCGTACCTCTACTCTGCATTCGTCATGGTCAGACAAATTTATTTTCAAGCATAGGACAATCCTGCTATCTGTACCTCTTTGCAGCTAAACCCTACCATTGCAGGAGCATTCAAATTCAAACTAAAATCCTCTCACCCACCTACTCCTGTTCCTCCTAATACAAACAAAACTCTCGAATGGACCCCTTGTAGATAGCGAATTGAACGACCACATGCTCTGCTATTTTTGTATCTACGTCTTTATAATATACATCTACGCATTTGGATGGATGGCCAGTTAGCTTTCTTCGCCAATTTTTGCTGCTAAATTGCTGTCCATGCAGGTAAAATGATAGCGGAATTTATAAAATAGAGAGATGGCACTGATCAACCGGAACTAGTAGGTGAACTGCGCCGGAAAACACATGTTCGACGTCCCGTTCCAGACTCCGGTCGGGCCCCGGATTCCTCTTCGAATAGTACGTCGCTCAGTGGTGCCCAATAATTGATAATGGATGATTTAATGCTCTCAGGACTGCGTTGCAGAGCGTCCTCAATTTTGTCGTGATATATTTGTATTTTGTAAAAGCACTGCTTACAATGTATTCCCATTAATACCCACATATGATTCTGTTGTAGATTGTATTTTATCAAACCAGAGGATTCCCATTAATAAGAATAGATCCGTTAAGTCACGATCTTTCGAAATTATTTTAATTATAATTTTGGATATTCACAAGATTTGATAGCTCCTCCATACCGGTCGAAAAATAGGTCGTTAAATGTGACCATGGAAAACTGGACAATGCTTTAGAAGGTGATGGGGCCGGCCGTTGTATTTGATGGCGATGGTGCTTTCTTTTTGGTAAAGATAAAGGGACAAACTCATGCGATTCTGTCCGGATTTTAAGCATAATTATTATTTTCGTGGCCATTTTGAAAATTCGAGATCAAGAGTTTAGATCGTTATAAAATGGTGCAAAACTTTTAAATGTATATTTCTGTTATAAATTCGGATATAAATGTCTATTATAAATTCGTAGTAATGATTTTGTTAATTTTTGTTTCTTTTTTAAAAAGATAAAAGTTATTTGAATAATATTTAAATTGTAAAAGTTTTTGGGTGTAGATTAGTTGGTGATGGAGTGTATTTTTAAGAAACTCTCTTATGTAAGGTCACAGGATAAATATCTATACTCACCTATTTGTGATTAAAGCTAAATGTCATTACAAAATACATGATGTTAGGGTCTCACTACAAAATACATGATGTTAGGTTCTCACTAATGACAACAAGGGATATTAGCTTTCTTATAGATATTATTTAAATCATAAATCACCAAATAGTTTTTTCAATCACAATAATTTTTTTAATTAATAGTGATAAATAAATCCATATTCATAAATAACAATCTATAACTATGCACACTACCTACAAACCATTATATTATAATAATTTTTACTACATAAAAAATAATAATAAAAAAATTACTTCCTCTTTCCTCTTTTCCTTTTATAATTCATTATAAAGAAATATATCTTTACCATACTCTAAATGTTATAAATTTATTTGATCCATGTTTTTCAGTATACTAAATTAATTTTTACATTTAAAAATAAAATTTAAATAATAGAAAATTGTGATTTCTTACAAACTTATATCATCTGATTCTAACTAAAAAAACCAAAACAGTGGAAAAATGCCTATATCTTTTTCATTTCAAAACCTAAGGGGTAGGGTATACTTTTCACTCTTTTATCTTTTCGAAGGGGCATTACAAAAGCTAAGGGCTAGGGTGTACATTTTACTGCCTTCATCTTTTCGAAGGGGCAGGGGCTAGGTTTTTGAAATGGTTATTATATTAGTTTAGATCTATTTTAAATCTAAATTTATCCGGGTTTAAACTACAGGTCAATTTATTTTAATATATAAATTTTAATTTATATATTTGTTTAAATATTTATTTATATAATTATTTAATTTTTTTAATTACACAAACTTTAGTGTTATTATTATTTTAATATATTGTTATCTAATTTAACATCATTCTACATGACAACATTTCCTTCATTCTGAACTGTAGAACACTTAATTATTTTAAATAAAACAAATGGTTAAAGAGCTGATAAAAACTACATGACTGCATAAAATTTAGTTTCAGTCTGCAGAAAATTGGCATTTGCAAAATGAACGGAACATACATCCGGGAGTGTGGCGTATACGCCCGTATTAAGCTTAGACGGAAAAAGTGACCTGGCAGATGAGCACCAATGCTAAAACTGATGGTAGTAGCGCGAATGTAAGCAATTTCCTCGAGGCTTCCTTCTAGCTGGGAAACATCTTAGCGCCATGCAGATCGCTGTGTCTATGCACTATGTAGAATGGTTTTTTAATTTGCACCTCGCTGTCTATGCATTGTGTAGAATGGTTTCTTTATTTGCTGATAGGGATTTTAGTACGTACTATTTACATATGTTTGAGATTGTTTTTTTTCTACATCTTTGGTTGAGAAATCGATCATGCCTATTTTTTGGTTTAGATTTTAGTTTGTATGGTTTGAAAAGATTTTTTTTTCTTTGTTTGAAATTTGATCAGAAATAGTTGAATCTGTAGATTGGAGTGGTTATTTCTGTCTAATCCAATGTTCGAAAAGTTTTTTCTGAAGATTGAATTTATCTCTACATTTGGAAATGCAATTTAAACAACAAAAAAATGTGATTTCTTAAAAACTTATATCCCATGATTTAGACAAAAAAAAACAAGAACATAGAACATTTAGACAACACCTTTAGTTCTTTTTGTTGAGATTGTAAATTTATTTAAATTTAAGCTTCTCAATTACCCGATAAAAAAATACAAAAATTGATTAAAAATTCTTATTTAAAAAAATTAAATAAAGAAACTAGTTAAAAATTCTTATTTTCATCATTTTCCTTGAAACCTGTTTGAGTAGATTTTCCACATCATCTGCATCTAACACTTTATTGATAGAAATTTGTAAGACTGTGACACATACATGATGCATGGTTGTATAAGATTTGGATTGTATCTTGCCAAAGTTCTAAGAGGGAGAGGTAAAATGCAGTTGAAATATTTGATAGTGTATTATATATATATTTGATTTGAATATATATATTTGATTATTGTACTGTCGTGTATATAGCAATGAGTTAGCATTGACTTTCATATTAGTTTTGTGTTGACTTGAAAATTTTATATCAATTTTAATGTTAACATAACAAGTAAAAAAATTTATTTTTTAATATAACAAAAATACTATTTTTTTAACTTCTTATTGATCAATAAATTGATAGTGTTATTGCAGCCTTAGCATATTTAGAGGCTTTGAATTAATGGGGAATGACAAAACCTTCATCCTTCATCTCTATTGAATACAAATACAAATAGATAAATAGTATGTCGTAATAGTAAAAAAGTATTTTACTGATTGTTTGCTTTTCAAAGAAAAATTTGATGTAGCCTGCAACTCATGGTGGTCAGAGCACGGACGGACGGACGCTGCCAGTGCTCGGGAAACCGTCACTTCTGCCAATTAACTACAATTCCATGAGGCTCTATATTTCTGAAACCTATAATTCATTCTGTTTTGCAATGTAAGTTGCAGGTATATTTCACTCGGACTATGATAAATTAATTTCTTTTTCGCCAGAATTTGTCTCTTCAATTTTAAATGATTCAGATCTAATTTTGATATTCTTTTTTTAATGATATTTAAATAATTCTATTTTATTAATAATATTTAAAAAAGATTGTAGTATTTCAAAATTATTCAGATTAAATTTTTACAAATCAAATTTTGCATAGTAAGAGAAAATTAATTTTTTATCATAAAAATATCATGTAATTTAATTCTTACAAAAAAATATAAATATAGTAAATCATGAAACGCAAAAATAGAATTAAAAAAAACTTGTCCACTCATTCACTACTGCAGAGAAAGATGTCACGCATTAAACATAGCATTAACTTTTAGCCTATCATGGTTGCACGCTCCCGCTAGGGCGAGTACACGTGTTGCAATGAACACGGATTGTGTATGGTCTGACTGTAAATCCCGTAACTTCAATAATATGTAATGTGATAATGAATTCGGTCAAATTCAATCATTAAAATTAGAAAAACCAGTAACAGAATAGCACCTGCCACCCAGCTGCAAAGGGTTGGAATCTATTCTAAAGTAGTCTCTGCCTACTTCCCACAAGTAGTCTCTGCCTATTTTAATTTTAATTTATTATATGTTAAGAGGGATGAGTTGAGGAGTAAACTGTTTTTTAGATTATAAAATAAGAGAAAAGAATAAGAATAAGTCAAAGATCATCGGTAGTTGTGGGGTGCCCCCAAATGATCCTAGGAATCGGACAACCCATTTGCCCCGAAGTGATGCAGTAGCAAAGAACCAACCACCCGTTCCAACGTTTCACTGCCTGGCCGGGACTGTACTAGTGTTATACCATGCCGAGTTACCGGTGTTATACTCTTTAACTACTATCAGAGACAAACTTTGTGCAGCTGTAAGAGAGCGGCGGTGACCTTGTCATTACCTGACAGTACCGAAAGAAAGCTGTTATAGAACGGTGACAGGTACGCTAGGCGAGGTGCTTACTCTAACTCTGCTGGCGGCTATGGTGGTTCAACTCCAACGGGGTCTTAAGCTGCTGATGGTTATAAATCAACTGGGGGCGGTGCAACAGGAAAGAGGTACAACGGGCGGAAGGAAGGACTCGAGGAAGAGCAATTGTTAAAAATGCAGGAGCACCGAGATTAGGCCCAGCTTTGGAGTGATTTGATTCCTCTAAATATATGATAGATTCTTTTCTATTTGTAAAAGTATATTGTTATAATGATTTTGAATCTTAATATTCAAATAAAATAATTAAAATATATATTTTACATGATATAAACATTTAAGTAATTATTTATAATGACATTAGAAAAAAAAATATTAATATTTTTTTCATTCAATTTGAAACTTTTTATAGTTTGTTTTTATTTGTTTTCTATTTTTTATTTTGTATGGTTTACAAAATAATTATATTTTATATATTTGATTAAAAAGGTTGTGACGAGTTCAAAAAAAAAAAACAAAAAAATTGTATATACAATTTAATAGAAGAGAAGTGGACAAATGAAGCACTAAGTAGTAGGAATTGTTAACTGTGATATCTTTAACAAAACATTATGAATGAGAAAGGATTGGTATACGAAGTATGTAATGCTTTTTTTTTTTACTTTTTATCTATGTTTTTTTAGGTGTAAATACTAATAACAAGATATATATTTATTTATGTTAATATTTTCATAATTGAATATGGGTGTCATATAAAGTTTTAACTAGTAAGGAAATTTAACTTTTATTGTTGTTGTAGTTAAATAAAGTTAAAGAATTAGGTGTTTCTCTTATACATATACATAGAAGTATGTTAATAAGTGGAGGAATTTAATTTTGTAGAAATTCTTTCCAAAATCTGGTTTTGTTTGAATTTGTTGGAGGTTGTTGAGAGATTCTCTCAACCCCTCTCTCTATGTTTGGAATAAGTTGGATTTGAATCCAACAATATAATTGTGCAATATTTGTGCAGAAATGAAATGTAATACAAATATTATTTATGTGTACCTATCGTGTCATGTCAGCCTCACGAGAGGGGTTGTGATCATGCTTATTCTGCAATAATTAAATCTGTGTAAATAGGTTAGAGTAGGTATGTGAGTTTTGTGTAGGAGAGTGGATTGTAGAAATTCTTTCCAAAATCTAGTTTACATTTTGTGGGAAATTATAGTCCCCCTTGATTAATCGATCCTTTAACTATGGAATTTTGATTTTAGGGGTTTTCTTCCTTTTTAATATGACCCATATTGTTGAAATTTGGAAAAAATAAGTTTCTCTATCTCACTGCATGCATGTGTGAGTGTGCATTTCTAGGTGTGCATCTATGTTTGTTAACATACGTTCATGTGTTCAACTTTTTAATTATGAATTTTTTTTCTAAAATTAGATAGGAATTTTATAGGAAGTTATATTTCCTAATGATTGATAGGAACTTTTTCCTTCCACATTTTGACCCATTTTAATATGACATAGATCATTGAATTTGGAAAAAATGAGTGGATCATAATCAAAGTTTTAAGACAAAAACCACTTACTAACTCACTCCTATATATTTTTCTAAGAAAAATATCACAATTTATGTTCATTATAGAAAGAAAATGACATTCTTCATGTGGTAAAAACATGATACAATTGCATATTGCATTTGCAAGAGTACAATTGCATATTCTACTTACAAGATTAAAGTTACATTAGTAATGTACATTTCATTTCTTTCCCTTTATAAAATAATCCTCAATTTTTCCCTTTCCATCCTTCTTTTTAATTTCTTGCCACGCCTATGTAGAATGAGCTACAATAGGTAATTGTAATTCAAAAGAAAGGAAATTATAATTTGTATAGAAAAAAAAATCCTTATCTAAATCATAGGTATAGTTTCATGATATATTTTAATTTTTAGAGAGGTTTTAGCTACCATGACCTCCCTCAAGGAAGAAGTTCATGTATTCATTTCTTCTACATTATCCTATGATAAAGGATTGGAATCCATAATGAAGATTTACTGGTCATGATTTACCTCATTGTAATCAAGGCCAGTTTTCAAACTTCGTTTCTCTAGAAAATTTCATCCCTTTGGTATTAATTTGTTTCCATTTTTATTTAGAGGATGAGCTTGAGCATGGAAACAAGTATCTTTTAAATTTCTTGTAAGGTGACATATCATTCATGTAAATGTTGTGGTCTCATAATCCAAGACCTCTGTGTATTTAAACTTCTTTCATGTGAGAATCATTTTGTCCAAAAGACCCTTACTAAAATTGACACTAAAATTGACCTCAACACAAATTCGTGCATATGTGCATAACCCACTACAACTTGCTCAAATTATGATTTTATGTAAGCACCCATCAACATTCCAAACATCCTCAAATACTTGTAAATACCATAAAAATAATGGAAAATATAAAACACATTCCCAAACTAACATTCTATTAATTGAAATAGTGATATGATCAAATTTGAGGAACTACAGGCTATGTA
>ML807087.1:126330-143326 GCA_009831015.1 Picea engelmannii
TATATATATATATATATATATATATATATATATATATATATATATATATATCCCTAATTGTAATCAATTGTTAATTGTTCAAAACATTATTTCATAAATTTAAAAAATATATAAAATTCAAATATAAATCAAATTTCATAACAATTTATTAACCTTATAATTCCTTTGTTACAAATGTTAATATTTTTGGATATCTAGATAAAATCTCTAGAACATGAGATCATTGTGAGTCCATGTTAGATATCCAATTTTAAGGATTGGTGTCTTGTAAATATTGTAATTGATAAATGTTAAGAATCATAGATGAATACGAATAGTTATCAAACATGTGGAACTAGAATTCATACCAATCTAATTATATATGGCTCACTTAAATAAAAATTTAATACATGGAGTTATTCATCCCTTGATAGTGGTATCCAACCAATGGGGTTTCTTTTTTATAACTCCAAGATCTGTATAACTTCTGTGTTCTCCTATTCTAGAATATGGGCATATCAATTAATGCTTGTACTATTTCAGCATATCAATTATTCATATCCACCTCTTCCTCTATAGTCTACCTTCCAATGCTTATTCGTTTGCTTGTGCGTTGAGATTCATTTATTTCCAATGTAGAGAAATCCTAAAATGCCTCCACACATCTACAAAAATATAATATGCTCTGTTAGCCATTAGAAAAGATGAAAACATGGGATAACAAAATATTTGCAAAGAAGGAGTCCTGGCAAGGGAACATAATCATGATCTCTCACAGGGTTCAATTTCATCCTTTCTTTTAGTGATTCACTTCATATATTCCCTTCCTTTTCACTTTGACTGATTTGACATACAAAATCTCTATTACTATTTCATCAATGTTTTGAACCTATATGAAGTTCCATGATATATTTATATACAGTTTATTCCACCATCGAACTTGTCTTTGGTATCACCAAAAGGTGGGACACTTTAGAGGCATCCCAAGGGAGCCACCATTGATATACTTTATTGTCCCAATTCTTCAAGGAGAACCTAATGTTTAATAAAAAAATTATCAAATTCATTAACAAAAAACATTCCACGATAAAACAAAAGTATATCCCCTACTTGAAATGTTAAGAACCAAATACTGGCATACAGAAACACCACAAAGATTCAGAGAACAATATAGAAAACCAACACTTTATTATATCAAACCCTTGAGGTAGGGAAAAACCACACAATGGATCATATTATGGAAGGGATCATCTCCTGTTCACTTGCCTCTTCGAGGGGGCTTCCTCCTAATGAGATTCATCTCCAAATACAATACTTCTCTTCATATCCCATTACATTGCTTGAAACCCTTTATATAGTGCTACCATTACCTATGAACATTCTAGAGGAGGAATATTCTAGAAGAAGAACCTTCGAAGAAGTCCTCTTACATTTATTATATCTAACTACTCATTTGGTATATCTAACTATCATAGTGGGCCTTATTTAATTCTACAACGGACCTAGTCCACCTTACATTGAATGGACTCCGCTATTATCACTAAGGGCCCTCTAGGGGGGGGCCCACTACCTCTCTAGCTACCTAACATTCCATTCCCCTTATGAAAGCATTGTCCTCAACGCTTGATGTATAACCATATACCAGGGTCCCAGGGATAAGTGTGAACCATAGTGATGAAGTAGACTAGAGAACCATGGTCCCATTTAGAAATCAAAGTCACCATGATGATGTAGCCAAACTGCCATTGTAAACCAGGGTCCCATGTCCAAGTGCTCATGTGAACTCCATAAGGAAGATATCGGCACCCAATAACCAACTGAAAATGATGCTCCCAATACTGAAACCTATCATGTGGATCCAAATAAGAATATCCATCCACATAGTGGGAAAGGGTCAAAGATGAATTTGGAAGGAACAATACCATTGTAGAATATGCGGGATGGACATTGGTAATCATAACTAGCTCCTGATGTGGGACATTGATGTTCTCTACAGAAGGTGGAGTAAAGTCATCAAATAAAATATGGAAGTGGTTGTCATACCAGAAATGACAACTATCCATATATCAATCATCACAATCAACCTGAAAATCATACCAAAGCATATATATCCTGATTATATTCATCCCTGATGTTTTCCATAATGAATCTCTTTTGCATGTTATTCAATGAAACTTGAATAATACGAAAACTATCATTGAGGCCGTCCTTGAAGCCATCTACAAAGTCATGCAATGTGTCATTCATTGTATCATACAACTGGGCTTTGAATGCTTCAGCCATCTGTATAATTTCTTTGAGGGTTTGAGAGGAAATAACCATTGGAAACACCACATAAAATATACCAAAATAAATCTCTTAAAATAATTTATTCAATGGAATTGATCTGATAACAATCTGAGCACCCTATGAAAATTTATGAACTCTGTAGTCCCACCATCATCACGAAAATCCCCAAAACATAGCTGATTTTAAATCAACGATATCTTCACTTCCAGAGCTCTAATTTTGACGATTGTTTTTTTGAAATTGGGTGAAATTGTGAGAGGTACTCAGATATGAAATCTGTTTTGAAAAATTCATCCTCAGATGCTACATAAAATCAGAAACATCATGCTTTCATCCATGAAAAAAAAAATCCTTGAAAATTGCATATTTTAAAATGCAAATAACTTGACTTCCGGGACTCCATTTCAGACGATTTTTTTAAAAATTGGGTGTTTTTATGAGAGGAAATCATATATACAACCATGTTCTCCAAATTTTTCACCAAACCCTATAGAAATCATCTAGAATGTTTTGACCCTCTTTTTTTTCCGAAAAAAAAAATCAGCAAAAAACAATATTTGCCCACATTTCCTGCCAAGGAAAGTTCTCTAGTACCACTTTTTAAGAACCCAATAATTGCATATAGAAACACCACAAATATTCAGAGAACAATATATAAGAACCACACTTTATTATATCAAACCCTTGAGGTAGGAAACATCATACAATGGATCCTATTATGGAAGGGATCCTCTCTTGTTCACTTGCCTCTTTGAGGGGGCTTCCTCCTAATGAGTTTCATCTCCAAATACAATACTTCTCTTCATATTCCATTACATTGATTGAAAACCTTTGTATAGTGCTACCATTACCTAAGAATCTTCTAGAGGAGGAATCTTCTAGAAGCAGAACCTTTTAAGAAGTCCTCTTACATTTATTATATCTAACTAATCATTTATTATATCTAACTACCATAATGGGTCTTATTTAATACTATAGTGGACCTAGTCCACCTTTCATTGAATGGCCTCCACTATTAGTGGGCCTTGTATTCGCATGTGAGCATTCACATTGGAGGGAGCATTCCCTCCAGCATTGTACCTCCCACATGTGACTGGAACGAGAAATGAGTTTAATACTACCACTCCCTGTTGTCACCCATGAGTGGTACAACAGTAGAGGGAGCGTTCCCTCCTACATTGTGCGGCGCATGGGCGAATGAAGCGAGCGACGAGTTAAGCCTATTTCTCATTGCATTTTCCCATGAATAGTGTGGCACAAGAGGGAATGGCGACCATGGGGAGAGGAATAGGAGGGTGGACGAGGGTGGAGGTTAGGGGTGTACAACGTTTCTTTTTTATTATTTTTAGTAAGTAAGATCTAATTATGTATTAACAGTTTTTACATAATTATGTACGGTATTTCAAATACCAAAATATGTTCAAACAATCTCTCAAAAACATAATATACCAAGTCTGAGAGGCTACCTTAGAAGGGAAACAATGCCAAAATATAAAGGTAAATAATCTGAAAAATAGAAGCCTAGATAACAAACAATCCAAGTAAACATCTAGGAAAATACTAATAGCCTGAACAAAGAAAAACATAGACAGAGCGTAATTATAAGTTCTAGACATCATTTGAACCATCAGAAGGAGGCACGTGAGGAGACCTTGTGCTAGTATCTGCTATGTTTCCAGTAGCTAAAGAAGACTCTGCCCACATACGACCTGCGGAAGGAAGCTAGAAGGAGCCCTCATGGAGATTTTCAATCAAAGATACCATTGAGATGAGTTGACTATTTTGTTACTCCAGGGTTTACATCTACCAGTTGAGTTGTCCAAAACTTGATTTTTGGGAAGCATTCCTAAAGCCACCATGGTTAATGTGTGCCAATAAAGTTCAAGAGTCTTGAAATTTTTTTATTTTGTAGTTCTCATGCAACCTATATCATGGATAATTTTTCCCACTTGATTTCCAATGTCCTCATCTTCCTTGTATTCCCTAACGAGTTTCACTTCCTCTTTGAGAGTGGGCATAGCATATTGATGCTCCTATTGGACAAAATCATGATAAAACACCATAGACTCAATGGATTCCTTAGCCGCATGAAAGGAACCAGTATGGAAGACTATAGAGCACCTCTACTGGGGATCCATAATGATATGGGGGAGGGGAGAAGAATCCCACTTGACAAAGAGAGGGTAAGAAGACCGATTGAAAAATAAAGTATGCTAAAACATAAAACAAAGATGGAAATATATGAAATTTGAAGCTTTATCCATTTGCAGAGTTAACATTCGCAAAGACATCATACCAACAAGAGTCATTAGTAAAACATAATAAATTCCATTCATTTTCATGAGGATCAAGATAATTCGACATTGTGCAAGGAGAGTCATGTTCGTGCGATCCATCTTCCTTCCATCCACAATGATAATCAGATCCATAACTACCTCCATCCTCAACACATGAAATACCTATAGGAGATCATACATATATTTGATCACCACCCTATTGATCAATGTACTCTCGTTGTTGACAGATGGTACCCCATCCAGGGATTATTATTATTTTTTAAATAAATTTTGTTATATATTTTTTCTTATTTATTTTTTTAATAATTTTATTTTGGTTTTGCATTTGTTATATTTTATTTGTGCTTATTTTTTTGTTTTGCACTTTCTTTTTTAAAAAAAATTGATATTTTATTTTTTGTTGATATTTTATTTTTTGGGGTTTTTTAAAATGTTTTTAAATTTTTATTTCTATTTTTAACTTTTATGCCTATTTTTGTTTTTATTTTTAATTTAGATTTTGGATTGGATTTTTTTAAACTTGTATTTTTTCAAAAATTTCAATTATTAATTTCTATTTTTTTAAATTAAAGGTGGTTTTTTTTCTTTTCTTTTTCTTTTCTTTTCTTTTATTTTGTAGAGATTTTTTTTTCAATTTATTTATTTTTAATATAAAATTAAAAAAATAAATTAATAATTTTTTTGACATAAGAGTTTATGAGCTAAAAAAATGTGCTACTAGTAGCCTCACTTTTTAGTTCAAGGGTCAATTTTAAGTTTTTTGTCAGCAACGACAATGGTTGTCGAGGATGTGATTTCAAATAAGTCAAAATTTTAACCTCCACCAAAAAAGGGTACTACTGGTAGAGAATTATTTTTATTGAGGGGTAAAAACAACCACTAAATGCGACCTCTAAAACTGAGAACTCTAGAGAGTTCTCGTTAACTTGGTAACTTTTTTCATCAAGGACCTCTACCCCACATGTTCTCACTATTTTAAATCACTTCAAGCTAGTGTCCAACTGAAGTCCCTCAATAGTCACTCTTTGGTGGAGAAAATTGCAGAATGTAAGGATTTTGGGAAGAAGACAACTCAACCCACTAGAGATATTATGTACCTTGCTCAAAAGAGAAGAATCAATCACATGATTCTTCTAGAGGAGAAGGTTTCAAGAGAAAATATGGAAAGAATAATTTTAGAGGAAGATGGATAGGCATAGTCAAGGTGAGAGATATGATCCTCTTTGTTTTCATTGTAGAAATAATGGCCATGAGAAAAAGACATGTAGGATCCCTTTGGAAAAAATCAATGAAAAGTATGAACAAAAGGAAGATAAAGGTAAAGGTATGAAATATACTCATTTGTTTATTGTTCGTTGCAATATTGGCATAAATGAAGGTTTGTTCAAAACTTAATTTACCTATTGGAGAGATGCATGGTTGCTTGAAAATGGTAGTACTTTCCACATGACTCTTAAAACATTTTTTTTTGAGTATTTGAATGAAAATGATGCTCACTATTTTCATTGAGGAAATAATGGACATGTGAAAAACACATGTAGGATCCCATTGGAAAAAATTAGTGAAAAGTATGAAGAAAATAAAGATAAAGGCAAAGGTCTGTAATCTACTCAGTTTGTTATTGTTCACTGTAATTGGCATAAAGGAAAGTTTGTTCACTTAATTTTCCTCTGGGAGAGATGTATGGTTTCTTGAAAATGGTGGTATTTGCCATAGGTCTCTTAAAAAATATTTCTTTGAGGATTTGAATGACAGTGTAGAGGGTGTATGCTTTTGGTAAATTCAGGGATGATTTTAGTGGTTAAATTTCGCTCATGGGCTAATTTTCCATGATTTTTCCAAAGATGAGATTCACTATTTTAAAAATGATTCACCCAAATTCTATAAGATAAAATTATTGTACCTTAAAAATAACCAAAATTTTATAAAAACTATATAAAATACTTAAAAATTTAAATATTTTTACAAAAGTATAGCCAAACATTTATAATTGACATATAAAAGATTAGTAATATTCACCATAGGTGAATATAAATAGTCATTAGATTTTGAAACTAAAATTCATATAAATATATTTATATATAAATGACATTAATAAAAATTTAATAGGTAGAATTATTCATTCCTAAATCATATTCCAATTCATTAATCTCTACCCATTTTAAAGACAATTCATTAATCTCTACACATTTTAAAGACGTGATCAATCTCCACATTCAATGAAAATTCATATATTAAAAATGATAATTCATTAACCTCCATTAAGCTGCACACATTTGAAAGGGTAGTGATCAATATTCACGTTCAATTAAAATTCTTATATTAAAAAAAACATGTAATCATCCTCCACACATTTGAAATGGCAATGATCAATATCCACTCTCATGGAAAATAGATATATTATTAGTGAAATGTAACTCCAAGTTCACGATAGTGTTAATGATAGATATGCTTTTTTTTCAAGCCTCAACGATGTTTCCAACTCGACTACTAAACCAAAGTGAGAGTATTTCATCCCGATTATGCCACTTCACTCAAGGTCTAACCATAACTACGCTTTGATGTACTTGCTGTGTCAAGCCTAAACACTTTAACTCCTTGTCACAAAGGTGCCCACCAAACCGTGTACACTTCATTATAAACACTTGCGTTTTTTAACATATAAAGTTAATAGTTTTATACTTAACCAAATATGCAAATCAAGAATAAACAATATATATACAAATGAAAAAAAAGCCTAACACCCATAAAAAGGTCTCTTATTATACATGATGTTACAACAATATACAATACAATGCATTGATACAAGAAAAAAGCACTTAACTCATGCATAGGACATAAGTTTTTCCAAGTCTAAGAGAGCACTTGACTCATCCATAAGAAACATGTTTTTTCAAGTCATGACTTGCCTTCCCTTCTACCTCACATTCTTCTCATATAGTCATGACCAAATTTATCTCACATCCTCATCCCAAGGCTCCCTATAACATGCACTGCCCAACTACAAAGTAAATCCAAAGAAAGTTCACGCCAACTTTGTCCAAAAATCCTCCTCAAAGCAGGAAAAGTCCCCACAAGTCCCTTCATGTGGAGCTACTCAAGCAGGCTTGCCCTTCTTTGCTTGAATCCCCCTGAGAACCTTAAGGCAACGTGTGCAGGCTTGCCCCTCATGATCTGCGGCAACGTGTGCCTTAAGGCATCAAGTTTATCCATCGCAATCCCCAAGTGTGGAGTTTCATTCCATATAAGAGACTCAGGACACTTAGCCAAGTCTGCCCTACACAAGTGAGTCCAATTTAACCAACTCGTAGCATACCTACCCAACGGAAGGAGTCTAGTCGAGGTGTGCGCGCCCGTCCGAGTCGCGTCTAGGCGAGGTGTGCGCGCCTTCCTCACATAAGGCCTTACACTTTTTAAGTTCAAAGCAACTTTCGGATATGTTTAGATGCGTAGCTACTCTTTGTAACTCATCACTCCAAGTCGAGATTATTACAGGTCTAATTCACTTGCATATTCTCCATTTCTCTCATGAATATCAATCACTTTCAATACAATTGGATTTGACACCATTGTGGGGTCAATATTGTGGATTTATGTCTTCTTGCGCTATCTTTGGCATGTGGATTTTCCTTTTGGTTTTCTGAGTTCAACCTATTGCAGTTTGTCACTTTTGTTCTCGGTACCCGGTTCTTCATTTAATGTCCCGTTTCAATTTCATTTTCATCTTATGTCCATCTTATGTGGACATAAGAGGAACACAAATTTTGTTTTCTGTTGTGAAAAAAACCTGACAATCTGTAATAGCAGGATATGCCAGAAAATGAGATGCGTGTAGGTGTTTTGTCACATCAATGAGGGCCCTTCTTAGACTCATTATTCTTGTTTTGTCGACTGGTTGGTGGTGGGAACGATGGCGATTTGTTCTTGAAAAGTAAGGACGAGATGAACAAGTCCTTTTCTTTTGTGTCCCATTGCCCGTTGATGACACTAAAGTCCCTGAAATTAAAATAAATAATAATAAATATGAGAGGGATATATCAGCCTGTGTCGGATCAGATATCGTTGTTTCCTTCTAAGTGCCGGGGAACATGCGATGTTCAGTTGAGTCTGCTGTTGGTGTTCATTTATTATGCGTAGCGAGCTCTGACTGTATGTACAACGTAATCTAATTAATTTCATTTAATTAATTGATTTAGTTCTAAAAGAAAGGAAAGGAAAAGCATTCTCACAGGCACGGTTGGAACGTCCTATTCGTTTGTCTTTAGGGTTGAGAGGCGTTTGTCTTTAGGGTTGAGAGGCGAAATGAGTCTGTCGGCTTTACGCTACTTGTCTCCTCTCTGTATCGTCCCTCTCCAGCTACAGTAACACTGCACATCTAACTTTAGCAAGTGCAGGAGTATCAGTGGCCCACGCAATTTGTTTGGAATTCTCAGTGGGCCATCTGCTTTTGAGTGCGGGATCTCATCATGTCGCCTTTGTTTTCACATTTGTTCGAGCAAGTCATACTTTCACACAGGTTAGGCTGTGGAGAGCACACCTGGACGGAAGGAGTTCCTTATAACACAATCAACGAGTTTCATTGTTATTCTTATAACATTTTGTGGAGGAAAGTGTCATTCTTATTAGTCCCTGCCTAGGCTAGGGACTATAGCTTTTTCTCTCGCGGTCAATATCTCCTATTACTTGGTCCATTTTAGTTCAGTTTCTTTTTCGCTATTTTTCAGAAATAATAAATAATTTAAAATTATAAATTTATAAAAAGGTTGTGTAGATGGTTGTTGCTGCAGTCGATGTATTGACTGTAGTGCTCTACTTGCTACATTCGATGTGTGCAGTGTATGCCAACACCTCACCATTGACTGTAGTGCTCTACTTGCTACAGTCGAGCTATGTAGTGTATGCCAACACCTCACCACAGGCTCGTCATTCCAGTCAATTGATGCCAGCTCCTCCTCAATATAGTTGATGACATCGCCTCACCACCAACTCTTCAAGGCCTTGAATATGCTAAAACTCATTGAACCGGTGTTGGTACTCTGATAATCTATAATGCTAGTGCACATGTTGGAGGAATATGAGATTAAGTCTCACAGATCTCCCATTCTGATGATGCTCCTGCACAACTCCGTTTTTAATGTAGACATAGGGTGTAAATATTCTTTTGTTGGTTTGTTTGAGGATATAAAATCAACTCCAAATATACCCTATGTGCAGGTGTTGTAGGAGTAGGCGATTCGACCAACACCAATTTGTTAATCAAATTCTAAATCCATTGTAAGTGATTGAAGGGCTTGTATGGTATTCCTAGGCCATCGAATGTGCCCCCATTGGCATAGGTTCTACCGGGGAAACTAATCCGCCTGAGCTCGAGATCCCAGTAAGTCCTTCGAGAAATGAGGACACGGAGGGTGAGGTACGAACTTCGTCTGAGGTAGAAGGACGAAAGACGAAGACTGGAATTCAAATCGACCATTCGTGAAATATGAAGCTTTTATTTATATCGACAATGTTTTACCTCTGGATATGGATGGAATAGGCCCAGATGCACCAACACACCATTCTCCCTAAGAGTACATGGAGAATGCAAAAAAAAAGAGGTTGCTCATAATTGTACGGGATAAAGATGCTGTGAGAATGACAATGTGTAAAGTAGTAAGAAGGAACTCTACGCTGTTGAAAGTCTTCCCAAAGAGGAGGCACTGAAGCTTTTCAAAAGAGCGTTGGATGACAATGAGAATCAACTAAATCCTTGCCAAAAAAACTGGATAGTCAAGATATGCGGAGGAGTTCCAACGCTTTTGAAGGTGTTAGCAGTGTTCATAAATAGCAAAGGAAACACACTAGAAGCTTATAATACACTGATGGAAGAGGCTAGAGAAAAAAACTGGACCGATGAAATTGGTGCCAGTACAAAGCAATACGCCTTATAGAATTTTGTTTGAATACTATCGACATCGACAATGCCTTACACATTATATTCATTAATGCATTAATGTTAAGGATCTCTATATTACTTTGATTCGATTCATCCACAAAATGAACAAATACCATACCACCACCAGAGGAATCCTACTATTACCCGTGATTATAGCAGTTAAAGAGTCAAGATTGCAAGCAACAATGGCTTCTTCAGTAGTGGATTTAGAGCCAAAGCCTCTAGGCCCTGCTTGCGCCCATAAGGCATTTTATCGTATCTAACATCTCTCTCACAACCATAATATTTTTATTATTTGGCACAAGCACATACACAGTTAGACCTTGATGCACTAGTATGATGCTTGCCTATGGATTGAATTGTATATCAATGTGAAATATACAATAGAATTCAAACGATTTAACGGTAAAATCTAATCTCTTTGAAAATTTAGGATAAACAAGAAAACCCTGAAACTAAGAAAAATGAGGAAGACCTCAAACCTGCTTTGTATGTGCAGATAAGTTGTCGCACTTCTCAGACGAGATGGTAAGGGAGGATAAGGCATAGGTATTCCCTGACGAGTTTGCAAGGGAGGAGAAGAACTAGGCCTTCTGATTGATGTGGATATCTGTGGCCACCCACCTTTTCAAACTGGCTCAAAACAATTTTCTGACAGTTTTGGTAATTTACTATTTTTAGCAGTTTTTAACTTTCGGGGCCATTTTGAGGGCCTAAATGAAGGTTTTTTGGGATCGAGCTTCTTAGTGATAGCTGAAGGCTTTTATTGAGCCCCAAAAATGAATCTTCTCGACGATACCTTTCCAATAAGATATCGTGCGCCCCAAACATAGATCGTATGCAAAAGTTATGACCCCGGGAAGTTGATGTACTAACTTACCCAAACGGGGCCCACATGACTTTTGGAGCTTCATCTCCTAGGGTTAGGTTTTTTGGATGTCTATGGTTTGTGACATTCCTCTTTATTGTAAAAAAGGTGTTCAGAGCCTCATTGTAAGGATTTTTTTGTGAATGAGTGCAGTTGTCACATCTCTTCTCAAAGATAAGCCGCCACGATTTCAGCAAGCTTGTTTTCCACTGCATTTTACAGTTTCATCTTATTTCCTTATTGAATAGAAAACTAGTTTTAATGTATCTCTATTATTCCGTGTTAAGAATATTTTCATAATCTGTATTCATTTCGTTTTGCTCATAAAATTTGGATCAGTGGTATTAAAGCGGTATGCTCCTTGTCATCTTAATGCATGTCCCCAACGAAGTTAGGGTACAAAGAATTAGGTCTCGAGCTTCTTTCTCTTGAGGAAAGAAGCTCTTGCACGCCCAAGCGACCTCTCATGGAAGGAGAAAAGAAAGGTGACGGGACAGGAGATCCTTTCAAAATGTTGCTTGAGGAAGCCCTCACGCAACAAAGGAACGAGATGATGGATAGTTTCACAAAAATCCTTAGGTGGCTACCAACAGGAGACGCATATTCCTCGAGTGGAGGCACCACCCCCTTCAAGGTACAAATAAACTTCGATATTCCTATATTTGAATGTCAAAGAGACAAAGATGTTGTAGACAAGTGGTTGAATCTACTAGAAGGGTATTTTTCTATCCATAACTTTTCGAATAGAGAAAATATTACTTTTGCGCTCCTCAAATTCGTTTCCCATGTCAAAGATTGGTGGGAAACTTTTTGTGAGCAAAAGGAAACAGATGAACCCTCATTATTTACAATAACAGCCGCCTGAAAATCTTTCAGGGATGCTATTAAGGAACAATACTACCCTATCGAAAGTTATGATGACCTGTATACCAAATGGACCACGGCAAGAAAGAGACCAAGCAGTGCCAGAGTTCACAAATATCTTCCATACCTTGCGCACCAAGCTGGGTATCAAAGATTCAGAGTGAAATCTGGTTCTCAAGTATCGCAGTGCTCTGCATAGATACATATAGACCGAAATGGAATTCCTGTACATCTCGTCCTTGGCCGCGGCCTATCGATATGCCATCAAAATTGAGGAGGCTCAAACAAGAGATGTGGCAATTTGGGCCTGGGAACCCCTCACAGCCAAAGCCAGGAAAGGGAAGCTGCAACCCACATAAAAAAGGACATAGCAAAGATGGACAACATCAAGAAAACCAGTCTAAGCCGCAAGCAAAGAAGGACACAGGAAAGAGAAAGAAAGATACCAGGAAGTGGTGCGACTTCCATAAGAGCCCTTGGCATAACACTGTTAATTGTCTCTCAAAGAAGTCAATGGTGGATGACGTGAAAACCTATGAATCAGATGCGGGTTTTGACTATGAGTCAGAACCAGAAAGGGGAAGACCGGGCATTGACACGGAACCCAGTGCCATTGTTGCTACCACCAACCTCCATCCCGGTGAACCAGACGATCCAGAAGAAGGTGAGCACCTCTTCCTTTCACAAATGTGGGTGAAAGGCGCCTCACTGCACTTCATAGTTGATAATGGTAGCAAGAAGAACCTCATTTCAGCATAGGTCGCCAAGCGACTGGCCCTGCCGACAATGCCGCACCCACAACCCTACACCATTGGATGGCTCCGCCAAGGAAGAGATCTTTGTGTTAGCCAATAGTGTCGATTGCCATACGACATCAATCCTTTCAAAGACGAAGTATTGTGTGATGTTGCTCCTCTCAAAGTTTGTAATGTTCTTTTGGGCCAACCTTATTTCTGGGAACATCATGTTGTATATGAGTATAGGCCTCGTAGTGTTATTATTACTTTGAACAGGAAATTGTACAGGATACCCAACGTAGTCCCTCCTAGTGATATTTACTTGATCTCTACCAAGCAATGCAGGAAGGTCATCTCTTAGACCCGAAAATTTTCCTTCTTCATGATTCGCTCTCAGAGTGAGCAAAATATCGCAACCACATTCAGGGCCTTCGTGACTGATCTCTCCACACAACATAATAATGTGGATAAGGTCGTGGAATAATACTCAAATATCTTCTCTTCTCCTACCAGGGTACCTCTGCACTGCTAGGTCAAGCATCCCATCGATTTGACCCCAGACACACTTCTACCCAATGTGCTAGTCTACCACCGCTCTCTCTTAGAAAGCAAGGAGATCAAGAGGAAGATCCAAGAACTGCTCCACAAGGGGCACATCCGTCCCAGCTCATCACCTTGTGGGAGCTCAATTGTGATGGTGCAAAATAAAGATGGGACCTGGAAACTCTGCATTGATTATCGGGCCCTAAATAAAATCACAGTCTGAAACCGGTACCCGATTCCTCGAATTAATGACCTCCTTGATCATCTCATGGGGGAAAAATACTTCAGTAAGATTGATTTGAAGCTCGACTACCACTAGGTCCCAAAAGAATAGACAGATGTATGGAAGACAACCTTCAAGTCAAAAGAAGGTCTTTTTGAATGGTTAGTCATTCCCTTTGGTTTGAGAAATGCTCCAACAAATTTTATGAGGATGATGGAAGATATCTTACGACCTTTCACCAATACTTTTGTAGTCGTTTATCTGGATGACATCCTCATCTACAACAAGACTTGGGTGGAACACTTGTAACATATTCAACAGGTTCTCCACACCCTGTGACAAGACAAACTATATGAAAACTTGGAAAAGTGCTCCTTCGGCATGGACAAGCTCCAATACTTGGGCTACATCGTTGATCAACATGGTGTGCATGTGGATCCAACCATGATCTAGGTCATCTGTGACTGGCTAGCCCCAACCACACTCACTGAGCTTCGGAGCTTCTTGAGCCTCACCAATTTCTATAGCAGGTTCGTGTTGGGATTCTTTCATATCGCATGGGCCCTCAACCAAGTAACCAGGGGTGGAAGTAAGAAAATATTTGTGTGGGGCCTATCCCAATAACAAGCCTTCGAGGACTTGAAGAATCGTTTGTGCTCATCCGTAGTACTTTCATTACCGGACCTACATCATCCCTTTGAGATTGAGATAGATGCTTCAGACTATGTTGTGGGTGTCGTTCTCACTCAACACAACCACCCCATGGCATATCATAGCGAGACACTATCATATGTTGTCCGTAATTACCCTACTTATGACAAAGAAATGTACTCCATTGTGAAAGCTTGCTACCAGTGGAGACATTACATTCTTGGGAAGGAGATAGTCATCCACACTGATCACAAGCTACTACAGTTCATGCAGACCCAAGGAAAATTGTAGAATGACCGCCATCAGAAGTGGTCCACATACTTACAACAATTCCACCTCAACATCAAGTATAAAACAGGAAGTAACCACTGATTTGTTGATTGCCTCATCCGACCTCTATTCGCGACACTCACCACAGTGCTAGACTCTTGCGGCCACGAGAACTCCGAATGGCGCCACCTCTATGAGACAGACCCTGAATTATCCACCACCTACCAAATGTTGGGCGCCAACTCAGTGGTTGCTAATTTCCATCTTCAAGACGGGTTGTTGTGCCATCTAGGCCATCTCTTCATTCCATCAAGCGAGCCTGTGAAGCTCATTTTGGAAGCTTACTATAGTCGGGTGGCGAGACACTTTGGCATCGAAAAGATAGTGGTAGTGCAACAGAAACATTTCTACTGGCCGAAAATTTGACAGGATGTCGTCAAGAAAATCAGATCCTGCACCGCCTGCGCTATTGCAAAACCAAACACAAAGAAAAATGGCATGTACACCCCTCTTCCTACTCTTGGCAGGTCGTGGGAATCCATATTAATGGACTACATGTCGGGCGTCCCATCCACGAAGAGGAGAAATGACTGTGTTTTTGTGGTTGTTGATCGTTTTTCCAAGATGGCGATTCTAGTCGCCTGAAAGAAGAACATCACAGCAAAAGCCACTACCAAGCTCTTATTTGAACAAGTATGGGTACATTTTGGGATCCCACAAACCATTATCTCAGACCGTGACAATCGGTTTCTCAGCACATTTTGGTCGAGCCTCTGATCATTGCTGGATACCAAGCTCACCAAATCCACTTCCTTCCACCCCCAAACAGATGGCCAAACTGAGGTCGTCAATCGAATGATCGTACATATCCTGCGCATGTAAAATTAAAAACACCCCCTCACATGGGATGAGAGTCTTCCCTATGTCCAGCATAGCTACAACTGAGCCCTATATAGCTCAACTGGACACAACCCCTTTCAAGTGGAGTTAGGATTCCAGCCATTAGGCCCCATGGATGTTGCACTACCCTTGGTGACCACCTCGGCCGAATCGTCCCCTGCTCCCCCAGAAGTTAACAAAGCCACCCGGTTCATTGATCGGATCCATCACATTTTCCAATAGGTTCAGGATCTTCTACATAAGTCTAATGTAACAACCATAGTTAAATAATTAATTGTCATAGTTAAATATTTGTTTAAAGTATATTAAGTTTAATTAATTAATTAATTAATTGTCCTGATTAAATATTTTTTGAATGTATATTAGTTTAATTAATTAAATTATCATAATTAAATATTGGTTTATGGGATATTGGTTTAATAAATTATTAAATTTTATGTTGGAAATATTAATAAATTTTTAATTATTATTTTGAATCGGTAGATGACCCATTAATGAAAAGGGGATAATGTGGTTGACACTTAATGGAAGGATAATGTGGGTGAAATTGAATGGAAGGATAAGGTGGGTGAAAGTTAATGAAGGGAGAAGGCGGTGGATGAGAAAGGGGGGAAAGGAGGATATGAGGGGGAAAAACACTTGGAAAGAGGGACTTTTGGGGGTGAGCATTATTTTCATATTGCAAGACTGTATTGGAGCATTTTTGAGGGGGAGATTGGAAGACTGTATTATTGGTTTTTGGCTAGAGAAGCTAGTTGTAGGGATATTATAGGGGGGCACCTATTGCTGGGAGTTTTGGGCTCGGGGGCCAGGAATCCTTACGGAATCCTGGAGCTAGGGAGTCGGAGAGGCTCTGTTCCTAGCTGGCTGGGAGGTTAGTCAGTTTTGGGCAGATCATCAGGCAGAGTTGGAGAACTGCAGTAGCATCAGTTAGAGGTATGTATTCTCATAATTATGTTATTTTAAGTGGTTTATTGTCATGCTGAGTATGCTGAATATATGATTTATTATGATGTTGAATATCAATTTTTTAATTATGTTGAATAATGAATGTTAACCAATTAGAATAACATTTCTCTATTTTATTTTATGTTTTATAAGGCTCTGTTGGAAGAGACCTTACACATGGTATCAAAGCCCTGGTTTAAAAAACTTGGACTAGGGCCTACCCACCTACCCAATTTAGGAAGGGAACTATTCCCAACCTAGAAATTTAAACAACCCCTAAATAAGTTATATTGAAACCCTTACATCAAATTAGGAAAATCAACCCTAAACAATCCATAATTAAGTTGTATATGAAAATATACAGTCCCTAAACTTAAAACCTAAACTTAACTCCATTGTAGATTCCAAAATCCAGTGGATATGCATTAAAGTGAACTTTTCTCCATGCCCATTACATACCAAAATCTGCAATCCAGATAAGAATGCCTCGTT